>CAKNXH010061510.1:53154-167833 GCA_932178445.1 Andricus quercusramuli
TACTGGCTATTTGTTGCAAATATTTGTTTATAACAAATCACTTGACACAACAACAAATTTTTTTCTTCCACTGACCCTTGCGCATCAAACCTGAGGCCTGATGCCACTAAAAAAAATTTTTACAGAGAATTAAAAAAAAAAATGTTGTAAATCAACATTTTTTTCGATGTTTGCAGTTCTATATAAATTAAAAAAAAAAATTGAAAAATCGGCCTCGAAATGTTTCTTAAGAATTTAATGCTGAATTTTTTGAAAAAAAAAAAAGTTGAAAATCGATGAAGAATTGCGAGCTACAGATTATTTTGAACATCGTTTTTCCATTTGGCCCCACTGTGCGCCCGGGAACGAATACTCTGTTAAGTCTAACTTGCCTCTAAGCTTACATTTAACTATTCTGAGACGATTTTTTGTATTTATGTATGTTATATAATCATAATATAATCATAATATAATCTTCAAAAAGTAAATTTTAATTTTGATTTAAAAAAAAAGAAGAATTCATATTGAAAAAAATGGTTATTATAGTATTAGAGTACATTTTCAAAACACTATAATAAAAGTCCAATCAGATAATCTCAATGAAGTTCTACTAATGTGAAGGTGCAAAAGCACCTGAAGAAGTGAAAACTTCAGGCTCCTGTTTATTGACAACCAGCTGATAACAATCCAAGAAGTTTTTGAAATTCTTTTGTTCAAAAAATATTATTTCAAAACTGCGTCCTATTACGAATAATTAAAAAAAATGGACCGTAATATTATAAAAATCACCGAAGTTATGAAAGTTTAAGAAAAAAAGGATCAAAATTATTAAAATGAAAACATGAAAAAAAGCATCACATAAAAACAAACAAGAAGGCCAAAAAAGACCATTGGGAGCTTCGGAGTCATCAAAATAATAATTTAATATAATTCAAGTAAAATAATTTCTCAAAAACTAACCACTTCATTTATAAAACCATCAGGTTATAAAATTGCAAACAAAATAGAGATTCTTAGGACAGAAAATATAAAAATAATGTATTCGAATATAAACAAAATTAATACGAAAAACATAACGAATTTTTATGAACATAATAAGGTAAACTTTCCAGTAATCGTGATGCCAACTTTCTTACTTTTTATTTAATTTGAATGCTTTCAAATTTTATTTCCTACTATAAAATACTGAAAATAAATGGTTTTTATAATTAAATGTTACTTTCAATATATTTTTTAGCAATATATTCAAATTATAACCAAGTTTTACGACTATTGGGACCGCCACGATCACTTGGAGATTTACCTTATATTATAATGTGGTGTATTGAGCTGTCAATAATTTTCTTATTAAAATTAATTTTATTTCTGACTAAACAAACTTTACGTTTTTTTTTGTTACAGTGATAATGAGAAATTGAACTAGTGCCTTTAGTTTGTCCAACATTTTTAATTTTTTTACACTTTTGCAACCCCATGTTCTACGAATTAAGTGGTCAGATTTTGTAAAATTTTTATACCTAATTACTTAATTTAGTATCAGATTATTACTTCGACAAGCTTGAAACTGACAGTGATCCATAATCCATGATCCATAATCCATAAACAATCCATAATTTTGAAATTCTGCTACCTTCTTTTTGACATTTACGCGAAATGTCAAACTCAAACTGTAAACATTAACCATAATCTTGCCCGATCTTCCTTGCATATATAAGTCATAACTGGATGAGATTAAATAATTGAAAATCAAAAGTTCTCGACAGCAAGAATATCACGAACACGGGCAATATCATTGATGAAATATTTAAAATGTGAAGGAAATGAATTTTGAACCTCCATAGGTCATATTTCCGCTTAAGATAATATCTCATATTACATGTATCATTCTATAAGGCTGGGTAATGATCAAAGACATGAAGGAGCATGTCTATTAGTATAAGAAAAAAATTGATTTGACAGAAAGGGCGCTAAAACCATAATTTCGAATAAATTACACCAAATGCTAATAAATGCCTTTGAAAATCATTTAAGTGACCCATAAATATATTTATAAACATTTTTGATTATACAGAAAAGTTTTCTCAAAAGAAACTTTTTGCAAGTGACGAAAGCATTTTAACAAAAGCTTGCTTCATTAAACTAAAAATTTCAGAATGATCCCCTTCATTTCTGTTCGTAAAAGTTCATACTAATCATTGTTATAATCATAATTATGGAAGGCATGTTAGTTATAAACAACATAGTTATAAATAATGAAAAAAATGTAATATTTTATAGAAAGGGGCCTTTTTTCGATTGAATTCATACCGTGTTTGACCTATGACCTATTGACCTATACTTTAGAAGATTCAAGATCTTACGTGTCAGTCTTAACGTCTCAAATATCACTTAGAACTTAAACTAATTTTTGAAAACGGTACTAACAAAATGTTCACTGCCTTACTAATTGACAACGAGCAACAACGTTGATACTAATTTTCTAAATGTGAATTCGAGTTTCGCAAGATTTACATACTATTCAGTACATTTGAATCTCGTTCATAAACTCGAACGTGTCACTTTTATGTGAAAAAGTTTGTATTGCGCCATTCTCCGCATCTAAAATTTCACGATTCTTGTTCTCACTTTTGAACTGACAACAAAACTCTCCTAAAAAGCTTGCCTCTGCTGTGATGGCAGAAGTTTTTTCTAAAAGACATTCGAAAAAATACTTGGACGTGTTGATCGGCCAGAGATTAATTGAAGGCTGAGAGCCGCAGAGGTGGCCGCATAACTAGAACAAGAACTACCTACTCCTTATTGCCAACCTAGTTTTAAAATTAACACAAGAAAAAATACTCGAACGCAACCTTTTCAAGGCAGGATTCTACTTTGAGCGCGCGAAAGAAATGCTATTTTTGTAATTTTTTTCTAAACATTAAGAAAGATATTGATGTAGGGTTTGTTATGCTTAATAGATATACTCTTAAAATACCTAAACAATTTTTTTTACTTTATTTTATGGGCTCTATATACATTCAAATGGCGCTTGCCTTAAAACCACGTTTTTATCGCTTGTTAAAAAAATCTCCAAAACTATACAGAATCGATTGGTCTGAAATTTCTACCACATATTCTATACATATACATCAACCGGTGGTAGCAGGTTTTTTTCATTTACATGCAAAGAAAACAAAATGGCGGCAATTCGAAAAAAATAAAAAATCTCGTTTTATTGCTTATTTTTTGCAAAAAAAAAATAGTAAAAATAAAAACTTGCATATAAATCTGCTACCACTGGTTGACGCATATGTATAGAATATGTGGTAAAAGATTCAGACCAATCGATAAGTTCGTTTCGGAGATTTTTTTAACAAGCGGTAAAAACGTGGTTTTAAGGCAAGTGCCATTTAAATGTATATAGAGCGCATAAAATAAACTAAACAAATTTTTTAATTGTATTTCAAGAGTATATCTATTAAGCATAACAAATCCTACATCAATATCTTTCTTAATGTTTAAAAAAAGATTACAAAAATAGTATTTTTTTTCGTACGCTCAAAGTAGAATCCTGCCTCAATGGGATTAGACATACCTACACCCTAAAATTATTAATACTATCTGTTTCTGCTTCTGTTTCTATTCCTATTACTAGTTTCTAAATTCTAAATGGAAAGCAATTTTCAATCATTGTCAATTCTATTTTTTGCTCTCTAGTATTTGAAGAAAAATTCAGGATCTTATTTATTTATCTTTAGAAGATTGTTAATATTTCAGGTCTTAATTTTATGTTTATATAAATGGGAACTTCAATAATTTTATATCAATTTTTCACAATATTCTTTGCTTTCAAGGGTCACCCATGCTTGTGTATTTCTTCTGGATGCTCAAAATTATAAGGAATGCTGCTTGGATAATTAATTTATGCGACCTCACGGAGGGATGGTCGTATTTTTCCTCTTTCTTGGTAATTCAAAGAGGAAGAAGTGCCGTCAATTTCTTGCTCTGCATTTTCTTAGACGTTAATGATATTTATGATTGGACCTCTGTGGTGCTTTAACTTCGTATTCTCTTCTACAAATATTAATAAAAGTGTCAAATCTGAATAAACATTTTTTAATTGCAAAGAATAAAAATAAGTTTATCTTTAATCACTAATTTATTCCATTATATTCTTTTTAATTACCTATACGAATACAGTTACTGTTCGTTAGCCTACGATTATGAAAATAGAATTTTGTGAGTCGAGCGCATAATTGCTGCATTTCATTCGTACATTTCGCAGCAACCCCGCATGATGTTGCCTTCATGTAAATTAAAGTATAAATGCGCGTTTCCAAGAAATCTGGATAAAATTTTTACATTAAACTATTGATGAAACAATATATACTATTTTCTCGTAATGTCAGCTTCAAGAAATTTTAATTATGCTGAATTTGTTTCGTCAAGTTATGAAAACGTGTGAAATAATTAAAAAAAATCTCAATCTTCCTGAAGACACGTGGCTCGTTGTTTTAATTTTTGATAAAATTATATGGGATTAAATGCTCTAAAATATGGCTGAAACTTTCGACTAGTTTCCAATCTCCGGAATAAATTATCAGCAAGAGCAACGAAGATTTTAGATTTCATGAATAATAATTTTCCATTATAATAATTAAGAATTCCTATTCTATTTTGCAAGGTTTTTATCATATATGTGAAAAAGATTCATTTTTGAAGAGGAAAAATACGACTGTTGGAACCTATATCAAGTAAAAGAAATCTTCCAAAATTACCCTCTAGTTTCGTACCTTTTGGAATCGTGGGAAAGGCAATATTGCTAAGGATTTCATATTACTGCTTCTGTTCTGCCTAAGTTTGTCTCTACCATTCCCATAAAGTATTCTTGAGGATATTTTCTACATGGTGGCCACTGAATCGAGAATTTCTCGCGACAGGAAAAACTCGAAAAATTATATGGAAACTGAAGCCTTAATGATTGTAGAACTTTTTATTCTTAACGTTCAAAATTAAACAATATTAGGTTAATATGGAAACGGAGGCCTTAATCATTGTAGAATTTTTTATTCTTATCGTTCAAAATGAAAGAATTTTAGGTTGAAACTTGACAAACTAGATAATTTCAAGTATGAAGCGTTTAAAATTTTACTGAATTAAAACTGGCTAGTTTCCAATTGAAAACCTCTATAATAGTTGAGCAATGCTTATCTTAAATCCTTTAATACTGGAAAAATTGAATTGTCAAGTTTGAAATTAAACACTATTAAGATTCCGCAGAATTAATTTTAACTCAAAGTCTTAATAGTTGAATAATTTTATGTTTAAAATGCTCAACATGGAATAATTTGTGAACAAAATTTTTTGAAATACGTTAACCTAACATGAAAGTGTTGAATACTTTTAGATTGAAACATTCAAAATTCTTGAAATCCAAGTTTGAATCTTTCAAACTTCAGGATTACAAATGAAAGCTTTCTACTACTAGAACTATTGAAATGAAAGTAATAAAAATGTTTAAATAACTATATATATATTTTGTCGAAACTAAGTATTATTTTTTACTGGAAATTATACTAGAAAAATGTGGTAAACCATTAATCATTTGAAATATAAGTAATCTCTCTCCTTGAATTAAAAATGTTTAAAACAGCGTAATTTTATATTGAGGAAATGTGACAATTTTAAGATATCCCTTAATTTAGTACAATTGAAGATTATCTAATTTTGATGGCTGCGAATGTGAACTTATGCAAAACCTACTGCTTTAAAATTTACAATATGAAACTTAGAGTATGAAACTATTAAACATGGAATATTCAATTATCAATTTTAAGCGCTTTGAACTAAAAAAAAAATAAAATAGCGGGAGGAAACGTTAAAAACAGGAAAGTGGCAGGGATTTTTTAAAAATATTGAGTGGCCACCTTGTCCTAGTTCCTATGAAATATATACCATCCCCTTATCTTTTTCGTTTGGTAGCGGCATTCTGAAATAAAATGCAACGTAAACAAATTAAATTAGCTACTTGACTTGCTGCTGTTTATCATTCCGTCATCAACAGGTACAATCCCTTATCTTAAACCTAACACCGAGTCACTGATATTGCTGATTCATATCTTAATTAGAATACTACACTTGCATGTCTTTAGATATACGGAAGCATCTATGATCTGTATTTGGATCAGTTCATGACTCCACTTATTTTTCCTTACTGTGATAGAAAGTTTAGAGAGTATATGCATTAAAAGGTATCTCCTTTGAAACACTTGTACTCATGTTAGTCGGGTTTCGCTAAACAATTATCATTTAGCGAATAACAGCTACTCCATTTCTTCAATCAAAGCATAATCAGTTGTCGAATTCACTCATCGAAACGACGACCGATAGGTTTTGGGTGCGCTTACTACTCTCGCGTTGCAACAAAACCTCAAAAATGTCAAAAAACAGTGTTTTTCGCACATTTAGGTTAGGATATCTCAAAAACCGTCACTAAGATCGCATTTTTATGGCCAGATTCAGTTTCAGCGACCCAAAAACTACACGAAATGACTATTCATACTTAATCCACGCGAGTCACGTCGGGTAGTGTTATAGTACACGCTCGAAAGTTTCTTCAAGTGGATAAACCTAACTGTACCTACTTGTATACGAATCCGCGAATTTCATTGAATGTTTTATCACGAAAAGATTTGCCATACAGCCGGCCAGGAGAACCGTTCCCCTCGATTTCAATAAGCGCGTGTTTCATTGAAAGTTTATGAGGACAGAGCCTTCGAGAAATGCTTGCAGAAATGTAAATTAATTTCTTGTGGTTGATTGGGCACTGATTTCCGTTTCCTTCTACAAGTCGAAGGAATTATCTACGGTCCTTGTACCGCGATTTAATGTAAGTCTTTCCGCAATCGTATAAAAGATTAAAGTGCAGAAAAAAGAATACAAAACTGACCTTAAAATTCCATTAGTAAGGTATCATCTCTTCTGCAGTGTATAGTTGTGTGCCCAATAGAAATAAAAATGTGTGATATTTATAAACCTAAGCCCCGAATTTTTTTTGCTATGAAAAAATAATGTCTTTGTTTTACTTTATTTCAAAATAATTATTTAGAGGTAGTGCTAGCTTGACAAAACATATTTTACGTTGTTTTTACAGTATTTCCTTCTATTCAGTTATAAATATTCATGTTTCAATGGCATTAATGACAAACTCAAAAATAAAATCCTTTGCATTTTAAATATTATTTGCTACTGATATTTTACTGTAGATTAAATCCTACCTTTATTATTCGGCAAGAAAACATGTTTCAGGGTCGTTTAAGAGCTTTTTACTCGATTAAATTACGAATTTTCATCTTTCAATGTCAATTTTGTCTCGAACAACATTTAAGGTTGATTCTTCGATAAAAAAAATAATTTTGAATAACATGAAAAAACGAGCAAATCACTTTTTCTGTAAAAAACGGATTAGCGTGACCTGTAAATAATTTAAAAGAATAAAATACTAATAAACATTATTCTTTCACTAAAAGCAAGACAATTCCGAAATAATGTTCACAAAACTAGAAAATTTCTAATTCTATCAGGCACCTTAATGTATAGACTTACAATTAGTCCTATAAAATATTAGCAAGCATAGAAATTTTCTCGAAATATTAATAGAAAATGTGGGAAGGATTATAGTACTTATCGGTGTAAATCATTCCTAAATTTCCAAAGTGGTGCAAAAAGTGAAGCTCCTCGAATTGGTCTGTATGTTTTTTTGTAATGAATATTAATTAAATAATTAATTTAATCCCTAGACAAGTGGTGAATCGTATCAGCAATTACGTATGATACATTTTAAGACGTATGGTATTTGCCGTTAATTTCCTCGTGCAAAAAAGATGGGTCCAAATGAATGAAGGTACGATGCGTTACCCTAGGTGAAAGAACGATTTGATATGATCATCATGTGTGATATAAAGAGGAGTGAGTGCCTTGTAAAAGTGCGCGTTAATATATGGGCTTTGGAATTTAATGATATGTGTGATAACGAACGAGTGACTTCGATGTGCACGAATGAATTATTTGGATGTGACTGCGTCTTACTTTTTTTTTAATTGCTCTCTTCTTTACAAAATATTTTGCTTCTATCATTATTACGAAATAAATTTCATTAAGGTGTGAATATTTTCCCGGTTACGATGGATAAATCGTAATTAATAATCCGCCTATTCTGAAATCAACTACGGCTTTAGGTTTTTCCTACGTGACGTATCGCTGATTTGCAGGGAGGTTGTGTTTATGTTTAATTAATTTATCATTTGTTACTGCAAAGTTTGAGGCTGTAAGCAGCAAATGTACACGTACTTTGACATTACGTACTCATGTTCACATAAACACAAATTTGTGTTAACTTGCCTTACGGAGTGCGTCATCAATTCTACGGAAACGAGTACGCAGCCACATCCACGTGTAAGTTAATTAATACTACCTTAAAGCGTATTAACTGTAAAGCACCATCTAAATATAATTCCAGCGCACTTATCGATAAATTTATGCATGTATGAGCCGCATCACCGACAGACGCTTATTCTAAAACATATTTCATGTAACAAATTTTTAGTAATGATCGTTGCCCAAATTTAGGCTTCTCGCTTTGCCAAACGTCTCTGGTGTTTACATAATTTGACTAGTACCTTGGCATTCAATTAGTCATTCAATATCGACGGATTACGCTCACTCGTGAAATATTGACTCTTTTGGTGATGTTGGACTCTTAGATAAATTCGTAGGTTTCGGCGTACAGTGTATTCGATTTTGATGAAGCTTTAAGATATTCCAACAAAAAAAGGATACAGCAGGATCCGTAAATGGAAGAAAAACGATTAGGTAAGAACACTGTAGAAATTTACTTAACCCATCCACCAAATCTCGAATACACTTTACAGAAGGAATCGTGCCCTCATTTGATCATGATACTCACTGCCGTAGGTCCCTGAGTAAGGGCAGCGGCTTCTTTAGAGGCATCTTCGACCTCCTTAAGTTTTTCTTCCGCCTTCCGTTCCTTGAGCGCCTTTAGCAGCTTCCACTTAGATCCGGGAGGACCTGGACTGACTTGACCTTCCTTCAGGGTGATGTCGGAACTCCCACACGATGAGGAGTCAATCTTGATTTTTGGGAGACTTAGCGTGGCGGTGGTTCCGGTTTCAGCACTGCCAGCGTCATCTCGTTCGCCTTCAACGACAGTGCTTTCAGAATCCCAGCCACCAGGGATACTGACTGAGACCTCGCTAGGTGGTACACTTACACTACCTTCACGCGACAGCGAATCGGATCCCTGAAGATGCTTCTCACCGTGTCGGAGGGTGGAACCGCTTGAGCTTCTGCGAGACTGATGCTCATCTAGCACTTTCTGCATCTCGTCCTCGTCCTCGTCCATTGAATGCACCGGACTGTCAGGTCCGGAAGTTTCACCTGAAGAACCTTCTTCTGTCAGAATGGCTTTCTTTTCCTTCTTGACTTCTTCCTCGTGGGCCCAAGTGTGGTAATCCGTCACCCTGGCGAAAACTGATTCGATACTCTCGATTGGCTTCTTTTTGGGGATCGGTTTTCCATCTCGATGTCTCTCTCCATTCTGAAGGCGAGGATCTCTTCCTATCACTGTGCCGTTCATCTTGATTATACGAGTTTCTTCTTTCATCAGATCTCTCTTCTCCTCTTGCTGGTCTTTAGGTCTTGCTCTGAGTTTCAGTTCTCGAAGTACGTAGGACATTCTTTCCTTCACGTCCTCGTCTGGCTTGTAAGGCTCATTTTCTTCCGGAACCTCAACTAAAAGCTCACCCACTTCCACTTCAACTTCTGACTGTCTTTCGAGTTCTTCGAGTTTCCTCAGCTCGTAACAGTACCATTCATCCTCGGAGTCAATTGAGTCTTCAGTACTTTGGCGCCTTGAAGAAACTCGAGATGTACTTCTGTAAGAATGAGTACTCCTATTGTCTTCGTCTCCTTCTCCACTTCTAGATCCTCCCCAAGGTATCTCTAGAGACTGTTGATGTCTAGGGAGGAAACGAGTACCACCACCCATCGTAGGGCCATAACCTCTTGTGCTCGATGCAGAAGGACTACCTTCAGAATTTGGTGCTTCTTCGGAAATGCTAGTTACCAATTCTGGTGCCTTGGTTCCACTGGATTTCTCACTCTTCTCACTTATCTCAGAAAAGTCTTCTTGGAATTCCAAGTTTGCATCTAAGGATTGTTGATTATCTTCGTCAGATTTTTTGTCGATACTTCCATCATCATTCATTCCTTGTTCGTCTGATACTGTGGAGGACTGTCTTTGTCGATATTTTCCTAGCGCTCTAGATACAGCAAATTCCATGCTCGCTCCTCCCATCAGAGTAACGGGGGGCATCTTGGGGGCTTTTTCGTTTGGGGCTTCGTCAGAGCTACCTGTAGACTTTTTGATATCGCCTACAGTGGGGAATATGGTGGATCCTCCTGAACCAGAACCAGTACTCTTACCAGAAGCTTCTTCTTCGACACCACACACCTGGTCTGATAGTTCGGTTTCGCTTAACTCAGATTTCCGTTGCTCATTCTCTTTTTCCTGCAACCAGTGCTCTTCTTCAACTTTCTTTTGGAGTTGTTCTTGATGTTGTTGGATTTGTTGTTGCAGCGCCTGCTGTTGTTGTTGCAATAGCTGCTGTTGTTGAAGCAGATACTCTCTTTGTTGAGGAGTGAGTGGAGGTTGTTGATGAACTGGTGGTTGTTGCTGCAATTGCTGTGCTTGTAAATGTTGTTGTGGAGTAAGTTGCTGTTGCTGGGAAATAATTTGTTGTTGTGGTGATTTTCTTTTGGTACTGCTGGATTTTACTTTTGCGAAGAAAGGTGGGTCCTGGTTAGCGTCTGAGAGTACACTATCCTCATCTTCCGATAAACCACTTTGTCTGCCACTGCTCCACTCTGTTTCAGATTGTTCCGGATCTGATAAAGATTGAGATGACTGGTTGTTTCTTCTTTTGGCCTTTTGCAATATTCCAGAAACGGTGGAAACTAAATTTTTTTTCTTTTTCCTAGCCGCCTGATGCCGACCTCGACCTCTATTTGTCATTACTTCTACTCTCTGTTGAGCTAAGGCTTCTTGTTGTGATTCCTCGAGATCCTCTCTTTGAACTCCACCAGGTAAAGATTGACTTCTATGTCTCCTGGGCAAATGCAAATCCGGAAGCCAATTACTCATCGAACTCATTGCACTTTTAAGCGACGATCCTCTCCTAATTTTCTTAGACATTTTACTAGTCTCTAACTCGTGGTCCTTAATGTCTGCGGAAATACTGATATACCCTGATTGAGAAACTATGACGCTGGATGTGTCGTAAAACTCTCCTTGTTGTTGAGATGGATCCGTTTTTGGCTTTCTGATTTCGTTTTCTTGGGAATATTGATGCTCTCTCTGCCATTGTCTCTGGTAACCTTCTGTCAATTGTGCATTTTCTGCAGCAGCGAGGCGTTGACTTATCTGATACTGTTGATACTGTTGTTGATAAGCTTGTGCGTAGTTTTGGTTTGAATAGTTGTGATGATACTGATGCGATTGATAGGCCGGAGGTTGTGGATATCGTCTGTCTCCGTATGAACTCTGCGTATAGCTCCCTTCAGACGTCATCGACCTGATGCTGGAAGATGTCGAATCATGTGGTATGTGACTATCCACTGAATTGATCCAGGAAGATTCGTTTTCAGTTCTGGGAAGATTTGCACTAGTTGGGTAGTAGGAGAGAGCATCTGTAATATTTCCCGTAGGGAACATGTTTCGATACACGGCAGCTTTGTATTCCGCATTCGTCATTGAGTCTCCGTAAGACATGGCACGTACTGGTGGCTTTTTCCCATGTGATAATCCAGTAGATGATTGCGTGTCACTGTATTGAGAGGCATTGTACGTTTCAAAATTCGCAAATTGTTCCATCGCATCTGGATAGTATCCAGTAGTGTTCGTTCTAGGTTCATATGTTCCAGCACCACTGGTGTAGACATTAGCCAATGGTTGAGTCCGATTGCTGCCTGCCACGGAATATATTGCTGGTTGTTCTGATCTATAAAGAATTTCAACTGTGCTTTCAATTGTACCTTCATCAAAGCTAAGCTGACGCCCTCGCTTCTTGGGACTCCGACAGGTGGGCGCACCAGGAGCTGGTGGAGGCACGAAATTGTAATCATCTTGAACAATGGGAGACTTGATTGAAGTAAGAGATGATAGATGATTTACTACTGCATTGTACTGACTTGTAGCTGCGAGTAAAGCATCTCTACCTTCTGGAGTATCGTACAAAGGTTCCTGAGTGATGACTGAGCTATTCGTATCCTGGATAACGGCTATTGGACTGGCGGTTCTTATTGGCTGTGTGGTCTGAGCAAGCGACGATCTACCGTGATCCAAGGAGTAGGAGGTCAACATTTTTGTGATCGAATTTTTAGGCGAACTTGGTGACTTATCGAGACTACTCCACCCACTCATTGATGAAAGACCCGAATCCGATTTAGCTGCTACGATATTGGCGCTGCTTGGTTTAGACAAATGTTTTGGAGAAACCCGAGGCGACTTTGGCGAGTGAGGTGTACGAGGGCTGAGTCGTCCCTGTTCCAAGGCAGCCATTTTGTCAGAATTTCTTAGGAAGCTGGGACTTTGACCACACTTAATATCCACATCTTTTTGTTCTACAGAAGACATAAGGAAACTTTCTGAGGGATCGCGAGGTGCTGGTGGAGGTGGCGAGCTTGGCGGGGGACTTGGAGGTGTCCCACTTTCCTGAAAGTCCAAGTTTAATCTAGCAGCACTTCCGAAATATCCATCTTGTCTAGTTCTAACACTGTGGATGCTTTGGGTACTATGCAAACTATGTATGCTTCCACTAGATGGGGTTGGCGACGCCACCTTATCCGTCGCAGTATTATAAATTGTAGGTGAAGCGCACGTCACTGCTGCAAAGCTCTCGACCATCAGATCAGTTAATTCTTTATTTTCAGCGTACCCTTTTGCGAAATTACCAACATCAATTGGTATTTGGACGACAGGTTCTGGGCTTTTCTCAAGCAGAGCTGAAGTATAGCCTAACCTAGGTGGAGTGTATGTTGAAGACATCGAGTCCACGTTGCTCCTGGAAGTACCAGACAATCTAGGTGATAAAGATCTGGTTGTGAAATCCCCATCAGTTGTTAAACCACTATCCGTGCTAACCCGGGATATGGATCTCCCAGTTGAACCTGGACTTTTGGAGTACATCCAACTGTCAAGATCTGGCTCAGCGTAAATTTTTCTAATCTGCTCGTCTATGCTGCTCGCTTCTTCTACCAGCTTGGCTTCAGTTTCCGTAGCGTACTGACGTTTTGGGGAATCCCTGAGCATACATTGAAGTTCTATTATATTCTGGGAGTCTTTTTGGAGTTTTGTATCTAGCCTATCGAGTTCTTCCAGCTTTTCAAGGGCTACTTTATCTATGGCACTGAGTCTAGAAACTTGGGCGAGGTCTTGTTCCGTCACACAGGGAGCATTTCCTCTGTAAGTCTTGTAGTCAGCAGCACTAAAAATTTCTCCGTCTTCCTCCTCCAACTCATCATCCTTCTTTATCGCCATTTGTTGAATTTCATCCTTAGGCTGCTGTTTTTGCTCTTCATCCCCTACCTTCTCCTGTGTTGTAGAATTTGCAAACGTGCTACTTTCCAACTCCTTCTTTCCGTTACTATCCTCCACCTCCTCTGCCTCTTCCCAGATCATCCCTAATTGTGACGTCGGTCTCGAGGAATCTCCACAAATGAGATCCTCCCTGTAGGCATTATTCAAACTCCTGTAAAACGCCTCGTCGGGAATGTTTCCCTCCTCCTCCTCCAGTGTTTCTAAGGCTTCCAAATTCCGCACGTTCCTTTGTATGTCAGTAACTACTGCCGCTGCAGTACTATCTTGCACCAAGCCACGCATTCTTGCTAGCTCCTGCTGTGCTAATTTCTCCCTGAGCACACTAGTCTCCTCAATACCAATGGCTGCACCCAGGCTCTTTTCAATCGCGTCTAATTCACTCTCCGATCTCTGTTGATTGACCAAAGTGTCCTCATCCGTACCAACTCGATCGTGGCTCCCACCAGTGGTGTAAAACTCGATCAACTGACTGATCACAGTCTGCTGCTCACACAAGAGACCCTCCAACTTCTCCAGACGCTGCCACATCTTAATATATTCCTGACTCAACAGATCAAGAGCCCTCCAAGCGTACTTGAGCTCAGTCTCAAGAATGTTAAGGCGCGTTCCGAGTCTTTCCATATAATCGCTAATAATGTAATCAATATTCCCGTCTTCAGTCATCACGTAACTAGCGAGAGTAGGCGAGTGAGATCTCGGACTCTCCGCTGCGGGGCCTCCTAATTTCGTCGAATCCATGTTGACTTTTCAATTCCGTTAACTCTCGTTACGCTTGCTGTCTCCTAATAAGCTAAACCTGTCCCCTAAGCTAATACGATCTGCTCAGGTATCTCTTGATTTTCCTTAAGGCGATTCATTGCTTTGGTCAGAACATGATCGGAATCAAAAGAAAGTCAAATACGTCCTTGTGGACCGAGTAGGAACATGAATTTCGCTTTGGTTTCTACCACAGGTACTTTGTTCTTGTCGAAGTTGGAAGAAGTTATAAATTTGGTGTGTTTCGCGATCTCCATATCGAAAACAACTTCTGACACGTGCCTTTCGAGATTTTCTTTCCGGACTTATTCGGGCCTCTATTTTGTTCCTCTCCTTATTTTCTCCCCTTTCCCTCTTCTTTCTCTCCTTAATCTTTTCTTCTTTTCTGATCTCTTTGTGGTTGCCTCTATCCTTCACATATCTCACTTACTGTCAACTTTGTCTACGTGACCGTCCCGCTACTAGTTGCGAATGATCAATCACAAACTATGAAGTAGGAAGTTCCGTTCTTGCGCGCACTGAACACACTAGCTGAAACGCCTTCGAACTCTTCCGATAAGATCCTGTCTCTCGCATTTTTCCGAACTCACGATAGTTCGTAAATTGTAGTCGCAAATCAACTCCGCTCTCATTTCAAGATGAGATCTGCAAGCAGGAAAAATATCCGTAGGTTAGTACTGCGAATTATTAAATTCTGGACAGTTTCCATGAACTATTCTTAGTAAAATAAACATGTACGAGAGGCAATACATGCTTTATAACATTTATTTTTTAACTTCATTTTCACAATTGGTACTGGTTAGAAATTGTGTATCTATGTATAGTATTAACTTTGTTAGCTTACAGATTTTCCTCAATAGAGCTCTTTTCAATTCGTAAAAGTGAAAAAAGCTGAGTGAGTGAATTGCACCGATATTGCTCAAAACTTTTTTCTGCTTTTTATTTTTCGACTACAAAGAGCATTTATATGAAAGGTACATTTTTCTCAATATTTTAGGAAATATTGGTGCATAAGTTGTAAATACTAATAAAAAAAGAAGGTATTCCATACAGGATGGATTATAGCTTCATGGCGGACAGATTATCATGAAGGAGAAAGGAGTTAAGGGCAGAGGTTGGTTGGGGTGCTCTGAGGCAAATTGAAGTGGACGGGATTATGACGGGGGATGCTTATGAAGCTTCGATCGTTGAGAGGCCAACAGAGAGTTGACACAAACACGAAAACACCGACATAAATTCAATAACACAAAATTGAACGCATCAGGATTTTTCGGGATTTAGGATATAATAAAGAATAAATTGAAAAGTAAAAACTGGTTGATGATTTAAATGAAAAATCGAAAGCAGGTGATTTTAAGTTGAATGGTCATTTGGAAGGAGGAAAACTAGGAAAAATAGAAATTCAGAGAATACAAATGAAGCGTTGGGTGAAAAAACAACCTAATCCGGGTTAAGTTGTTTTTCCGTAAATCGCTTTTTCGAAATCAGCGACCCGAATTAGTTACGACACAGCATAAAACTAACATAAAACTTATTATTGTTAATGGAAATCATGTTATACTAGAGTAGGACGCATGGAGAAACGTCGCGCACGCAGCTTCCGTTCTTCGCTCTCGCACAGCTGAACAGACTGCAGCGTGTAGTGCAGCCTGCGAATCAGTGCGCTATTATTTTTATTGTTACTGCTCAATAATTCATTGAAATCTAAATTTTTGAATGTATAACAATGCAGTGTCATGTTGATAACAATTATATCCGTAGAAATCATTAAATAATGTTGAAAACAAGAAAATTATTTTTTAAAAAATAATAGCTTGAAATCTTTGAATTGATTTATCTCAAAACACGATTTTCCGAGTTAGGTTGTTTTTTCACCCAACGCTTCAAATTAGGGCAGATGGTAATTTAGAATAATAAAACTTAGGGCAAATGATACCGAAAAGTCAGTGTCTATGTGCACCAATGAAATACGGCTATTTGTACAAAAATTTCGACACAAAATGTCCCTTTACCAGGTTTCGCTATTTCTACCGAAAAAATCTGGCCATTCGTATCGAAATTTCAGTACATATAGCGACAACTCATAGTGACAACTCATTCAAGAAAAAAATTCCCAGTCTTTTTTCTAGGTTTTCAAACAATTTTTCCAAATATTAAACCAATTTATTCCGAATTATACTATTAAATACGTAAAGACTTATAAAAGTAAAATTGTGAAATTTGAGCGTTAAAAAGTAAACCATTTCATAATTAGTGTACAAAATTAAAAAAATTATTATTTGTAGTGGTTCAAACTGGAAAATTGTCTATTCTGATCGTAGACATTTTAAAGAACTTCTAAACTCGTTCAATATTACATTGTTTCATGTGATATCAATTAAAATTTAAAGTAGTGGATACATTTTTTTAAACAAAAGTAATTGCTTTTTTAAAAATATTTGGTGATTTCTTGACTGGTCGGTCCAACTGAAAAAAAACTCGAGTTTAATCACAGAAATAAATTTAAAGTGATTCTGGAAATGTTTTTATCTTCCACTTTTCAGTGTAAGCGGAAATGACAAAAAAGAATTCGATTTAGAGTGGCTTAGGGTGCTATGTCTTAATTCAGTTAAATCGAAGCTCAAGTAGTCCATAAAATTTACTGGAGCGAGAGAAAATATTGATTTTCTTGGTTCTACTAATGTTGCACAAAGAATTACCTTATTCTTCTGATGCTAAATAAGGAATTAAAGAATGGAATTGGGATAAGACATAATTTTTGACTGGATAATTGAATACTAAATTCATAATCCTAAAGTGGTTTGTGGAGACAATAAAAGGGAATTTTATTGATTAGTCAATGGTCAGAGAAGAAGATTATCAAAGTGCACTCTGTCATTCAGTCTCGTGCAGAATGCTTAACATGCATGAGGTTTAAATTGCCTGAAACCTGTTTCCGCTTTAATTCTGTCTTCGTCGCGTTCGATTGAGCTCGAAGGAAGACCCCAACGTGCGGCGGCTTTCCTTCCGCCTTTAAGAACGTTCCGAGCTCTGAAATGTTGCAGCTCTACATACGCTTGGATGCATGTGCATGGCGGAAGTGGGAAGTTAGAAAAAAGGAAAAAAGTATGCTCGGTCGCATAATCATCTGGAAAGTACCGTGGCATTGTTTCGGAACTTTCCTGAATCCCATCCCAGTAATTCCTCCTCAGGCAACGCCTAAGCGGTTTAACGCAATCATAAATTTTAATTTTCAATTTCGTACGGGGTATCCCTATTCCTAGCTTCCTGCACTTTAGCGACCCACTTTGTGTTTTCCTTTTATCTGCAATCGAGAAAGGTGAGAATTGCAAGAGATGCAAATTGCAGAGGAGCGTCCAGGCTTTGAGTAAATAATTTAAAAAGAATATCACCTGAGAAACCTTGGTCATTTTTCAGGAATCTAGCAATTTATTTTATCTTGGAGTTGAAAGTAAATAAGCGTGGAATTTTTCATCGTTGTAAAGAAAAGTAATCTTTTTTCGTCATCGGGGAATCGGAGGCTCGTTTCAAGGAAGAAAGGAAGGATGAATTCTGCGGATAATTGGTTGTATCATTGGTAATCGAATCGCTATACGAAAATTCGTTTAAAAGGTCGGATTTCTCGTGTAACAAGCTAAATTACCATTCCTCTTAGAGTACGGAAACGAATTTCTTCACCAAAACGAATCCTTTCCCGGGAAATGAACAGAAGTTCGTTTTAAGTATTTTAAAAAATGTTTAGAAGATATTATGGCTGTTTGCCTCCGATGGATCTCGTAATCATATAGGTGGCAGCTCGGAAATGGATGATGACTATAAAAGTTAATAGGTCAGATGACAGAAGTTCATTTTTGAGAGATTCATTACTAATGTGGGAAAATTCCCCAGTTTTCTTGTAAACTTGTAAAATTAATGGAAAATAGAAGTCATCGTAATGGGGGAAAAAGAAGTTCTTTGGGACAAAAATGAGCGGACACTATCAGGATCGTGCTTTAGTAGACTACTGCATATTTTTAAATAAATTTTTTCATTATCTACATAAATTTTGTTATTATTTCAGTAAAATTGAAGTTTAATTGCAATCGAGAAACAACAAACAATCACAGTTTATAGTTCATAGTTGAAGCAAGTTCTATAAACAAATTCACTTATTTGACATTTCTGTGCCTGGACAATTTTTCTTATCTGCAAATAATTTTTTTTTATCACCTCTTTGATTTCGACCTATTTTCATGCCTGTGGAGCGAGTTTACAATTTATCAGCTGTCCAAAACTATAACCTAGTAAGTGCCATTTACCGCAAAGGCTATTTTCCAGCACCTAAGCAGGAGAAAGTGACCTCTATCGGAAATGATACTTATTAGGTTATACTTTTGGACGGCAGAATTTTTTTTTACATTTTTTGATAAGATGCTACGAAGGAATAATAAGAAGACTGAATTGCCATGGACAACTTTTTCGAATCAGATAGGAGCAAAGGCGCCGTAAGTGCCAGGCCTGTAAGTAGTAATCACTCTTCACTTAGTGCGCAAGCGCCACGTGTCCTCTTCTCACGTACAGTAAAAGTGCGAGTGAGACAGCTTTTGAAAATAAGGTATGTTTATCGCGTTATGCGAGTTTGCTTTCTTTTGCTACCAGCAAAAGTTTTTCGAGCTGTCAAGTATAATGAGTGTGTAAACGGTATAAGCTATAATGATTAATGCTTTTGGTTAAGTGGAATGGAAGCTTCTAATGTGTTCCCTAATGGTTTACATTGTTCTTGTATCTCTCCCCTATTCCTTCACACACCTCCCACACACATACTTGGTGGTGGGAGGGGGACCTACAGTTTAAGGTGGGTTCCGAACCACCAAGAGCAACAGTCTTAAGTACTTAGAGAACCTTTTTCTCTAGAGGTACCGGTCCCACGACTCTCCGGAAATGAACAGCTCCCTTGCTAGGCAAGTGTTCACCGCATGGGCCACCGAGACTCTTCCAGAGTGCGAGGCGGGAATCGAACCCGCAAGCCGATGGAGTGGGTCCAAAGCCTATGCCTTAACCCGCACGACCATTATCCCACTTGCTTTTGGTTAAGTGAATGCATAATTAAGTCAAGTGTGTTTTATAAGATTGCGTTAATCAAAGCAATCTTATGTCATTCACTTAACTAAAAGTATTAATTATATCATACATAATACACACTCAGTGGGACGATGGTCGTGGGGGTTAAGATAGGCTTTGGACTAGAGAATAAGGTTCTCTAAGTACTTAAGGCTGTTGCTCTTGGTGGTTCGGAACCCACCTTAAACTGTAGGTCCCCCTCCCACCACCAAGTAATTGTGTGAAGGAATAGGGAAGAGATACAAGAACAATGTAAACCCTTAGGGGACACATTAGAACCTAAAAAGTAAAAAAAAAAAAATAAAAACATAACACACTCATTTTACTTGACAGCTCGAAAAAATTTTCCGGTAACAAAAGAAAACAAACTCGCATAACCTGATAAAGATAGTTTATTTTCAAAAGCTGCCTCACTCGCACTTTTCTTTGCGTAAGAAGAGGACACGTGGCACTTGTGCACTAAGTGAAGAGTGATTACTACTTACAGGCCTGGCACTTACAGTGCCGTTGATCCTGCCATATCGCATGTACGGAGATTGGTCTCCCTATTATTCCTCCGTGGAAGATGCATAGATTCTGTTTTAATCAAGAAAGATGTAATTAAAAATAAAAAATTTTATTTTTCAGAAAAAATATGCGTAATACGAAAAAAATGTTTGGAATAATAAGGTTCATCTCAAAAAGATCTACAAATTTACTCAGAAACATTTTTTGATAAGACCTATAGTTTCAGTCTCAAAAATTTTTCTGCTACAAATCACAGATTTTCTTTTAAATGTTGAAACTGCTATTGAAAAATCAAAAAATCAAAATTTTAACCAAACAACATGAGATATTTATGATAAAAGTCAACAAAACAAACTAGTTTTTCTAATAAGACCTAAAAACTTACCCCTACATATGTTTTGACAGGACATACCTTTCTTCCTTTAAACATAGAAAATTTTATTGAAAAATTAAAATTAAATTTATCAGTCAAACAACGCGAAATACGAAACAGAAGTCTAGAAAACAAAATTTTTACTTTCAAAAAGGCATGCAAAATTGCCATTTTTGAGAGAATAATGTTATGATAATTAGAATGTTAATTAACACATACACACATAAACACTTTATATTATACATTATATTTTTGTCTCATAAGTAAGCGAAAGTGGGTGAATTTCATGTTTGAACACAAAATTAAATATGTGCGCTTAAGGCACTACCCAATTTTAGAAGCGTTTTTCTCGAGAAGCGGGTTTTCAAAGTTCCAACTTCAAAAGTTACCCAGTAACTTGTTTCTCAATCTAAAGGGAACGTTCTAGGCTTAAAGTGTTGGCAATTTATACAGCTGCATGCTCCAATATGTAACTCTATACCGGAAAAGTGAGCCCTTTCCTTGCGGAACGCGTGCGGGCGCGCACCTGTTGGATCTCGCGCTTCGCGCTCGATGATATATTTCTCTCGTGCTACGCGCTCGGTCATTGTACATCCCTGACATTTCTGCATAGGACTTTTAAAATTGAAGCTCAAACATGGACAACTGAAATTTACTGATTGTGAATTCTCTTTCGTTGAAACTCCTTCGGCTTTTACGAACACATTCTCATCACGCCTCTCGAGAGAAAAAAAGGTTAAAAGCAAATTTTCAGATCTGATTCAAAAATAATTTTGTTATTAAATATTTCATTGTACCCTGTATTTTTTTCCAGAAATTCAATTTGTTTATTTGTAATGTCATTTTTCACGATTAAAACAATAACTACGGGTTTTATCAAAAAACAAATAATAACAAATTTTCAGCTCTTTCTTTGCTGAACAACTTTTGTCTATTCATTTTTTCCGTAGCTTGTGTCATTTTTCCAATTTTTTTTATTTTTTATTTTTCATTTTGAATGTTGTTTTTTACGAATTAAACACAAACTACGCAACGAATCAAACATTGATGAATAACGAATTTGCAGATCTTTTTTGGGTGCACAATTTTTCACGATTCATCTTTTTCCGTATCTTGCATAGTTTGACCGCAAAATGGAATTTGTTGTTATTCATTATTTTTTGTGCAACCCGGTAAGAAGAGAAGAATTCAAAAAAATTCAGAATCTGAATTCCATTTAATACGTGAATTTTCCTTCATCGAAAGTTCCATTAACGAGTAGAAAAAAAAAGCAAAACCTATTCCTTTTAATCGACTTGGAAAAATTTAATGGAAGTGTATTGAGAGGAATTAAAAAATGGAGGAATGCAAAAGAAAGAATAGAAAAAAAGACAATAATGTCACTTTGAAGACGCAAAAGCTAGTCTTTTTAATCCACTCAGAAAAATTGAATGGAAGCGTATTGGAAGGAATTAAAAAGTGGAGAAATATCAAAGAAAGAATAGAAAGGAATAGAATAATGTCACTTTTAGGGCACATCTGTGAATGGAAATAAATGCATTTTTTTAAATAAATAAGTGTCGTATTTGAGTGAATTATATGAAAATGTTGATATTAACCTATCGAACAAGAACATATTTACTGCTGTGCAAATTTTCATGGATTGCACAGCCACACAAAAAAAGTATACCAGCATAGTCCAGCATAGTCGAAATCCAAATTTTCTTAATTTTCTGCTTACCATTTTCTTTTTACTTTGAATTTTTGGTTTGGGTTAAATTTTTGCAACTTGACTGCTAAACATCTGAAATCTTTTTTAGGGTTTAGAAAAGGAGAGGAGAGAGTAGATGTTTAGTGTCCAAATTGCAAAAATTTAACCTAAACCATACATTTAAAGTCAAATACAGAAGAAAGTGGTAAGGAGAAAACGGTATAGATAAAGGATGAAAAGTTAAGACAATATAAAATATTATTATTAAAATCAGTCTACCGTTATGGTAGACAAAAAATGGAAATTTCCAAACTTATATTCCACAAAAACGAATAGAAACTATGCAAGTACATATATTTTGTGGACAGATTAGAAGGAATTAAAATAATCGAAAATAAAGCATGTCAGAATCGAAATAAAAATAACCATGACAAAAAAAATTGAAATTTCCAAACTTATGTTGCACACGGAGGAATAGAAACCATGTAAGCGCACACATTTTGTGGACGGATTAGGAATAATTAAATTAATCGAAATACAGCATGTAAGTATGGAATTAAAAATGAACATGATAGGTGAACATGACTGCTCGCATTAAGAGGAATGAAAAAAATGGAAAATATTTTCGCCTGCATGGAACACAACACAAGTGGCCATCGTTAAGGGAATAGAAAAGAATTGGTTTTGGAGATAAACCTATTCTTTCGTTGGGCACTTCTCTCAATGGAAAATTAGCACATTCAAAAAAATTAAATAATGCTCACTCTTCCGTTTATATCTGAAAATATTCATTTTTCTCTATTCTTCTCTTCTTACCGGGAATCCAAATTTGAATTTTCGATTTTTCGAAAAAATTCAAGAAGTTGTTATGATAATCTTGTAGGGCTTTCAAAAATCAACATTTTTCATTTCTTGATTTTTTTCCATATCGTGCGTTGTTTGGCTTAAAATTTTCATTTTCGTTTGGTTTTTGAATTTTGAAAATGCTATAACTCTCATTTTTTTTCATAGAAAAAAGTCGTATGGACAAATTGTTCGACTTTCTGAGTAATATAATAAGTTGTACATAGAATTTTAAAATCTTGAAAAAAAATGTTCTAAACAATTTTGAAAATGCTTTAACTTTTTGAATTTTTATCCAAAATTAATAAGATGTAAATGTTTTTTGTTCACTCGGTCTTTATAAATTATTAAACAATAAGCGATTGTTAACCTCGTCATAATAATCTAGGCATTGATAGAGTATTTTGAATATCTCCTGCAAATATGAACTCATTTCAATAATATTTGGCCGAGTTAAAACGATCTAAGTTTTAAAACTTAATTAAATTAGGGAGGAACTTTTTTCTCAATATTTCGTTTTTATTATTAAAAATAAACGTTTGGCGAAAAAAATTCTAATGGGGAAAAGTTTCATTACCTTATTTTCTACAATACTGAATTTTCAAAAAGTTGATTTTTCGATTTTGAAAATTTTCATTTTTTGAGACGATTGGACAATACTCTTACGCGTTTTCGAGTTTCGAGCTGGTTCTTGCATCCGGCGGCTCAATTTAAATATCTATTCAGCGAAAGTAAAACTATTAATTCTACATCTTTCCGAGAAAACATCAATAAATGGGACCAAGTAGATAACTGATATATAACAATTTCAATTTCCAGGTTGAATAATAAATTAATAAAATTTTATTGAAAAGTATGCAGTACTCCACTAGAGTATGTACAATCCTTCATGAGTATTTAAAAAAAGCTCCGATCCGTTGAGATTTGTAGAGTCGTCGAATTTGCGTCCCAATAAAAAACCTTTTTTTCCCCACTGTGCCCAAACGGGTGCAACACATAATGATATACGTATTTTACTTTTCCCACGAAAGATGTAACGATCTGAAACATAACTCACAAAATTGAAATTGTTCAGGAGATATAAAATAAAACATTAAAAAATGCGACTTCGAATTTAAAGAAAAACAAAAAATCAATCCTGAGATGTGGGGGAGCTCGATTGAACCATTTAAAGTCTTCGTCCAAAAAGTGGCTTAGTACCGAGGTACACTGAGTTAAAATTGACTTGGATAAAACGATATAATTCCAAGAAAAAATTACCTATCGCTGATTGAAATTATTTTTCTTTCGTTTTCAAGCTCTAGACTCATAAAATAATGTTTTATACCTGAATGTTTGGGAATGACATTGAATAAATGAATACTTAAAAATAAAAAAATTTTCCACAGGGTTAAAATTCCACACTGGGTTAAAATTGACTTGGACAAAACGATATACCTCCAAGAAAAAATTACCTATCGCTCATTGAAATTATTTTTGTTTCGTTTTCAAGCTCTAGACTAATAAAATATAAATATAAAATAATGTTTTAATAATACTTGGAAATATAAAATTTTCCACTGAATTAAAATTGAAAATTTTTTATTTTTGCGTTGTTAGGGAATGTTTTTTTTTATTCAAGAATTTGACGTTTTTTTAAATTGAAAAAAAACTTTAGGCTCTGGAATGATGAAATATTTATTTTTAAGCATACTATTCAAGAAGTTTATAAAATTAAGTCCTAAAATAGATCGCGGTGGAGTTAAATGAAAACAAGTTGCAGAGTTTCTAATTTATGGGAAGGAAAACGTCCTGCGGGCAATGAAGTTTACGTTCCTGATTTGTGTCGGACCTACAAAGGCACAAAGTGAAAAGAATCTGTGGTAGTTCTGGACAAGTCTGCGAGTGAGTGCTTCGTAAAATAAATTGCGTTCATTAATCGCCAGAGCTCGAAAAGAGTAGGGACTTGAAATTGAAAGGGTTAAGGAACTGGAGACTGATGTGTATTCTGTCAGAGTGAAAATGAAATTTTATCATCCTCCCCCCCTTTAGATGCAATTTTTCTAAATTTTACAACTTGGCGTTTTGCAGTTTTTCACTCAAGCTTAAGAAGTTATTACTATATGGCGTAAAATTTCAGAAATACTAGCTTTCAAGCTTAAATCTGAATTGAACAATCGTATCTTTTACTTTCCTGCGACAGGAAAATTGTCGTCTTCTCTACCTCTAAGGATTTTTCCAGAAAATGTTCCTCTGCTCGGTAATTAAAGAATAACATTTCTAGGTACATTTCTTAAATAGAAATGTTTTGGATTTTATAAAAAAATTCATCACAGGCGAAGAAAATGTTATAGATTGTTCTAATGAATAAACTTTAGAGATTACAAAGGTTGACGAGTCCAAATCCCAGGAGAGGAAATAACAATTATTTTCATTTAACAAGTGAAGGTTCCAGCATGAAAAAGCACTATACGTTTCGTGATCCCATCAGGTCTCTGGAAATATATTTTTCAATGTCTTCGCCACTTTTTTCACAAATCTCTCTTAAACTCTTCTAAAAGTTCGACGTGATCGAGCCAAATAAGTCTGAATGGGCTGTGGCGAAGTTTTTCACTTTTTTTCGTTCGTCGAGGTTGAAGGACCAACGGGACATTATATCTGGGAAAAAACTTTTGGGTTTTTCAGCAGTCAGTGGAAAGTTGGAGCAGCCACTCTCGCCTGTGATTGTGAAAATGTGGTATTGCGCGCTTCATAGTTCTTTACTTTATCTGTACTCTGTAAATATAATATAATGATATGCAGCTATCGAAGAAGTCTCTTGAGTTGATCTTAAGAAAGTGTTACAGATAATATAAAGCTTTTGTCAGATTTATTTACTCATGTCAGAGTGAAGAAATATGAAAGTGTGTTCACAGAAAAAACTTAGGGTAAATAGTGTTGCAGGTAATTTTGTATTTTTACCTGTTCGTATTGGTAGAACACGAATATTACCCTCGATGGGCAGAAACTGTGTTTTGTTCTCATGAAAGTTGTCACCACCGTCTTGAAAATTGGAAGCCACTAGCTTTGAATCGCTGAAGTGAAGTTAGCTGATGGTTGGTGGAATAGGCAAATCGGATAAGTGCGGCTTCATAAAGGCTGTTTTTCCGAATCGTTATAGAACTGTCAAAAGTTCCACACAAGCGTGGGTAAAACCAGAAAAATACCGAGAAGTCAGGGAAAGTTTACCCACATGGGGTAATTTTTGTTGCAGGTAATCTTTACTCCGAAATCCGGGTAGAGTTTGCACTCAGTTTTTTCTGTGCGTTTTGGCGTAGGTTTGTAATAAAAAAAATAAAGTGCTCCATAGCGTCCAGCTGAGACCCCTGTTATTCTGAACACGTTATACACCATGGCAACGGTGTGTCTCGGTAATTTTCTCTGGACCACAAATGGCACAGCGTTCCGTGTCCTCTCTCTTTCATTCAATCTCGCTTCCCTCGCATTTTTTCTTGTTTTAAGAGAGAGTTTCTCGTTAGATGTCGGGACGGTCTCATTACCTGTGGGTGGAGCGACGTTAAATAAGAAGAATTTCTTGTTGAAGCAACCCCTGTGATCCACCCTCTTTTTTAGCCCAATCATTTTAGACTTTTGTCACGAGAAAAAACGCGGGCAGCGATTTTTCGACGCAGTTAAGTTTCCCCCGCGGAGCAGATAAAGAAATCACAAAATTGTCCAAGAAATAATTATGGGAAGTGTCCGCCATCTTGGATTTTGGGTTTTCGTCGATTTTCACGCTTGTCTTGCATTTCTCGATAAAAAAGGTGGAAAACAAATTTGTAGAGATTTTGATTCTCTACAATTTTTATCTAAACGATATTGTTGTAAACAAATTATTTGTCACTAAAAATAAGCAACAAGTGTGGAAAATTAGGAAAGTGGCGCAGTTTTTTCCACTTTTTGACTACTTGTATTGAAAATAAGTGGCATACTTGAATGACAAAGTTGTAGGGGACTCGATTTCCAACAACTTTTGTATAAACAATTTTTTCGTGCGACGTGTACATCACGGTCGGGAACGCTCTCAACACAGCGGTGCGGGGGAATTCGTGCTGTTAGATGAAGTATGTATATGTGTTACCGGCAAAGCTCGAAGTGGCGGCAAACCTGAGTTTAGCTAGGCAATGCGCGTATTGCGGATGCGTTTCAGGCAAAGTCCGAAATATTGTGTGATGTCGCGCTTTGCCTGGAATGAAATCTAGCAAACCTAAATGCGTCAAATGTGCTTTAGGCAAACTTGAGAGCAACTTCACCTTGCTTTAGTTTAGGATAAAGAAAGCTGTTATCCTTGGGTCGCTTCGTGTCTTCAAGACACACAAGGGTTTTGTCGGCCTGTCGTTGTGACCACCCATCTCACGGTTGTGAAATGTGGCCATAAGCGTGATTTAACGTGGTTCTACTGGGAGCCAGTGTAATTTTTTTTAGATTTAGATGGCAGTTGCTCTCCGAGGGACACTGCGGTGGTTGTTTAACCCTTCTTTTTAAATTATATATATATATATATATATATATATATATATATATATGTATATATATATATGTCAAACTCAGAGTGAAACAGAATCTCGAGCGATTACGGACTTTGAACAGCCAACAAAAAGATTCAGATTAAAATAACGTCACAAATAATCATTCCATTTCAATAAAAATAAAAAATATAATTAAAAAAAAAAATGAATAAATAAAACCTGTGGATCAGGTCTACTGAGGAAACTACATAAAAAAACGCGCCGAGACCTCTACCTCTGCGGTGGTGTGGAAATAAGTTACGAGTCACTTTCGCCGTGCCTCTGTGTTGAGAGCGTTCCCGACCGTGATCCACACGGCGCACGAAAAACTTGTTCATACAAAAATTGTTGAAAATTGAGTCCTCTGCAACGTTACTATTCAAATATTCCACTTATTTTCAATACAAATAGTCAAAAAGTAGAAAAAACCGCGCCACTTTCCCAATTTTCCACACTTTTTGCTTATTGTTAGCGACAAATAATTTTTTTACAACAATATCGTCCAAAAGAAAATTGTAGAGAATCAAAATCTCTACAAATTCGTTTCCTACCTTTTTTATCGAGAAATGCAAAATACGCGTGAAAATCCACGAAAACACAAAATCTAAGATGGCGGACACTTCCCATAATTATTTCTTGGACAATTTTGTGATTTCTTCATCTGCTTCGTGGGGGAAACTTAACTGCGTCGAAAAATCGCTGCCCGCGGTTTTTCTCTTCCTTATATTGAATTTGATCTAAAGTCATTGGGCTATTTTCGCAAAAGAGCCATATAGCCTTTTAACAATAGTCGACTGTTGATCTTAATGCAATTTTTGGAAGAATTTATGGATCCTCGCTCCGTCAAGTTTCTCCTACAGATTTGGCGTTTCCGGGTAATTCAAAAAGTTGCGAGAGATTACTGAATTGGAAAACATTTCGATGTGACATTTTACGATATAGAAGTACGCCTTGCGTTATGTATGTTTTATTTTCAATTTAATGAATAAATAAAGTTTAGGGGATAGGAGGCTAGCACTTAAAAAACAAAATGTAATCTTTACAGCTATTCCCGAGTAATCTTTACCCGGCACAAAAATCCACTTCTGTTTTTTTCTGTGAAATTGGCTCATTTGAATGAAAAAGTGAATTTGGAAGATAAATATAGAACCAAAATTTAGGCACAAATATTATGTAGGTATCTTGATAGACATACTTACAATCTTGAATTGAAGAAGAAAATTTCGTGAAGGAAGTATAAAATAGTTATTTATTAGATTTTGCAAAGAAGTGCACTGTTTCCGATGTTTAGTGCACAATCGAATGTGATTTAACATATGTGCCAAATTACGCTCTCACTGATCGTTCACCAATGAAATACTTTCTGCATAAAAATCTCATTTGTTTGATAAAAGTTCTTTTCTTAACCGCGGGCTTAAAGATCATAAAAGCATTGAATGAGTCAGCTTAATATGAAACTTCACTTATTTATCGACTCAATTCAATTGTACTGTGAATAAAGGTGCGCGATTTTAGCTACCTACGACGATTTATCCTCTTCTCCCAATATACATAGTTGCTGAGTAAATTCTACATATTTTAAAGGTTATGAATTTAATTTCAAAGATCAAGTGTTCAAGATATTTCAGGATTTCTCTAGATAACTGCTAAAATACAATCAGAATTGATATATCTCTTTTAATGACTTTCGCGAGCATTTCCGTCAGAAAAATCATAACTCAATATACACAAATGCAATTCGAAAAAGGATTCTTATTGGCAATAAAGCGAACTCGGCAGTCATTCTGACAGTGATAAAATGGGATTCAATTATAACATCTATATCGTTTGACCATTAATGTCGACTCATTTAGAGATGAGCGGTGTATATTCAGATATCCGATTTCTATGTTTCACCCCAGTGGGATTTAGTTCTAATTTTCCTGGTGATGCTATGGTGAACCGACACAGCATAATCTTAGAAACTAGTATACATACACAAACACACACATGCATGTACAGAAAGTACGTACTCAGCATGAGCTTCACCCTACAGCAAAAAATGAACTCTTGAAACATTTAAGCACGTGTTCCCACTTTTTTTTGTAACCAGATTGCATGTCTTCTGCATAATATATTCCCTATGCACTTTGCAGAAAATATAAAAAAAAGAACGCGGACTTGAAATTAATTATTTGTTCATCATTCGAGCTGTTTCCTGCGATATTTTTATTAGGAAAATTATTCAAAAGTTTACAAGTATACAATTTTATTCATGAAAGAAAAAGACAGCAAACGATTTAAATCAAGCATATCATAGAGAGTACAGAAGTATATACAATTTAAATAGACATGAAAATAAGAATATAGAAAGATCTTGCATGAAAAATTTATTAAAAAATACTTTGAAGATGAGAAAGATGCTTCTTTTTTGCAATAGGAGTATATTTATTCTGGAAAACCTTTTCGTTTGATCTACTTTTCTACGAGATTCATCTTGAAAGGAAAAAATACGTAAAAAGACTCACCTGCGTGAGGCATAATATTCATTATAAAATATATACATGGATTAGGTAGTCACGATGGAAGCTTGAGGAAAAAATGGAAGTTTGACATGATATTAGAAAACTGGATCGTATTGAAAAGTGGATTAATGGTAGAATCGCTTTCTGGAAAATTGCGAGCACAGAAAAACGTCAAGCTTTTTTAATAATATAGTAATATAAATATAATGATATAAGAAGCCATAGAAAAACAAGAACTTGCTTGAGGAAATTCATGGACTTAAAGAAAGCTGAATCGGTATGCTAGGATAGAAAAGTGTGGTGATAAATAGTTTAAAAAGAAATGCACGATAAAGAGTGTCAGTGTAGTGAGTGACGCCTGAAACGAAAGATCTTTGATACTAATCGGCCCGATCGGAGAGCTCTACATAATGACTTTGTGAAGCTCTTCGTCTGGGGTGCTTGCTAGAGAGATTGATCAACGACCTGTGTCGGAGTAGTGTTCAGGAACAAACGTGTTACTTGAATAAGCAGCACGGGAATTCTAGATTAATCTAAAAATCTATACCACTCCCCCTTATACCACCTCGTACAATTCTCTTCCACATTTTTACTATATGAACTCCCTGATCCCCGGCTAGAATCGAGTGAGTCACGCTTATTCCGGAAGGGTAAGCTACTGATTGGGTTTCCCATGCCAGACAGGTAGATAACAAAGAGGAAAGGGATAAGCGGAGCACCAAAAACCCATAAATCAATGGATGAGTGGCATAATCTGTATAGACGTTGGTCGCTTCCCGGGTATCGTCGAGGCGCCCCAGGTGCCACCGCTGTGGGTGGCAGCATGTAAGCCGGTGCTGGTGAGCTACGTGATGGACAGTTAGATGTCACCGGGATACCCGAAAGGGCTACTGTACAGCCATAACATCGGCAATAAGTGGTGAGCAGCAGAAAATCGACTGCGCCAGCGGAGTATGCAATGAGAATTTCAATACGAGATGGGAGCGACCACAAGTTCTGCTGACGGGATGGTCTTTCGAGAAAACTGTGTAGTGAATTTCCCGGAAATAAGGATAGTATCTCAAGATGACTTCAAACAACGAAGGTGACAGATAATAGACGGTAACCTCGTCCCTCGAAGAACCATCAACCGAATGAGATCTGAGTTTGAAAATGCATTTCGCCAGCAACTCCAGGGTGCGCAGGCCAAAAGGAAGACCATGTGGACGCCGGAAATCAATGAAGATGTGATCAGATGTGACTTTCGGGCAACGGCACGGAGAGGACCCGTCAGGGGCGAACAACATCGTCTCTTCGGCCCATAGACTGATGGAACAAAATCTTGCTGATCAATTAAGATCCATTAGGCAGCGCCAACTTATATCTGAGGCCGGTGCAGCCTCTTCCATATTTCCCTGCGGTCGCGTGTGCCAGGATGATGATTATAACACTCCAAGGCCAGGCTACTAACAACTATGCCCCAAGAAAGAGGTCAGATCCTCCATGCAAGTTTCATCTTCATGGCGATATAAGTAAAATACGAGCAAAACTGGGACGGTTGTACTAATTTCAAAAGGGCAATCGGTCTCAAAGACTGATTCGCCACGTGAAGGAGATCTTTCGCCCACATAACATCAGTTCAAGAACATCTGCAAACCTGGACGAACAGACTGACTATCTTCAACAGAGGCTCATGGCCAGATCGCAAAAACAAGACTCACCATTATTGTGAACCACCTTGTTGCACGGTTGCCTGGGAAGAATAGTCTATCCATCTCAGCCTCCGATGTAACTCGTATCCTAAAGAAGGCTAAGAACTGAGAAGCGGCGAGTGTGGATGGGGTGCACAGTTTCTGGTACAAATACATTGAGGTTTTGCAGCTTGCTCTTGCTGGGACCCTCCAAAACATCTTGGAGAACCCAGATCACTTGCCCTCTTTTATGTCGGACAGCGTAACGTATATGATATCCAAAAAGATCGATGCTGATAGTCCCAGTGATTATCGACCAATCACCTATCTCTCGACCCTCTATTAGTGTGTCACGTCTATCATTTCTGACTTCGTCTATAAATATTGTGACAGGAACATCGTCCTCTCCGAAGAAAAAAAATTTTGCTGTCGAGGCTCCCGTGGTTGCAAGGACCATGTTACGATTGACAGTGTGGTCATCTTACATGCGAAACACCACCAACGTAATTTGCACATGGCCTACATTGACTACCAACAGGCGTTTCCCTCGATACCCCACGATTATTTGCTTGATGTCCTTAAGACATATAAGATTTGTCCGCGCGTCATCCAATTCCTGGATCACGCTATGCACACGTGGTGCACAAGGATTACATTTTTTAGTCGTAGGGTGATGAGGGATACCCTCTACTTGCCCATTAAACGAGGAATTATCCAAGGTGATTCATTCAACGGACTATAGTTTTATTTAGCATTAAACCCACTAAGTTGGACACTCAACAACACGTTCTATGGGTTCAAAATTGAGGTGGGAGTGGCTGAGACTCTATTCACTCACCTCCTGCACATGGACGACATAAAGGTTTATGCAAGCTTAGAATCGAAACTGAACAGCCTTTTTAACATCTTGCGGCAGTTCTCCTATGGCATCAGGATGTGTCTGGGTTTGGACAAATGCAGAAAGCTGCATTTGTGCAGTGGAGACATAAATGCTCCACTGATACTGGACGACCACGCTTTGATTTAAGCGATGAATGATGGAGAATCGTACACCTACCATGGCATATTGCAGATAAGGTGTCCGCACCACTCTAATTAAAAGGGCGCTTGATACTGCTTTTCCGGGTCGCTTTAATGTGATTGTGGCATTTGGCTTCAGTGCGAATAACATCACAAAGGCAATTACCACCTATATTATTCCTCTCCATACATACTCCTTTGGTTCGGGTACCTGGTCCATGACTTACCTCGAGAGGATTAACAGAATCATCCGCGTGAAAATGTCTGAGCACCGAATGCACCATGAAAGGAAAGCTGTAGAGAGCATAGTTCCGCCACGCAAGCTTGTAGGCAGAGGGATCTGGGATGTTCTTCGATTGTCTGAATCTCAGCTTACGCAATTGCGCGAATATTTACAAAACAGAACTGACATCTCACTCTACGACTACATCTATAGAGTTGACTTGTATACCCCCTCAAAACTGGCGGCTGTTGATTTCCAGAACATCGTACATTTCCATGTAAACAGCTGCACAAGCAACACTCCCTAACCTTAGCTTGTCCTTGCGTGGATAGTGATGTTTCAAACCTCTGGTCAAGGCGGGGAGAACTCTTCCCAGATACGGAAGGATTCGTCATTGCCATCCAGGACAGTGTAATCAAAACGAGGAATTACCAAAAACACATCCACCGTATGGTTGCAGTTATTGACAGATGCCGCCTTTGTAGAGATCCCAATGAGAACATCGAGGACATCATTGCTTTCTGTACAAGAATACACACGCGCAGACATAATGATGTTGCTAACATCATTCACCAACAAATTGCCCTAAACCCTAGGTTACTAGAGAGATTTGAGCCTTACTACAAATATAGCCCAGATAAAACACTAGAGAACGAATACTATATCCTTTGCTGGGACAGGACTATTCTGACTGTCCACCTAATCAGACGTGCTCAACATGTGAGGATATTAGACATGAGTGTTCTCTTTGACAATAACATCAGGCTCCGATATTCTAAGAAAATCCAGAAATATTCGGAGCTGAAGCAGGAGATCCTGACCGTGCGGCGGGTGAACAAGGTCTCCTCCACCCGGTTTTGATCTCCTCCACTGTGAACGTTTATGTTTATCCCACGTAAACAGCAGATAACTGTAATGAACACATTTTTAATTTTTGACTTTTTTTGTATATGAGTATGTCCGTGTGTGTGTGTGAAGTTGTGTTTGCCTCTCGCAGTTTAATATAAATAAAACTCATATTTTGAATCGTTGGTCTCAGTCGTTGGCATTGGAATGCCAACGACTCTCAATCTCCAATGTAAATTTTGGATCCCTATAAACGGGCTCTCCAGGATAAATGTTGGATCCTTATAAGGCTCTCCAGTGTAATTGTCAGATGCCTTTTATAAAGGTATGTATACTCTGTGTATACTGTGTATACTCCTGTGTATATACTCGTGAATTATGACGACTGAGCAAGCAGAATATAGAGTTCCGAAATAACGACCGACACCAATGAATCTACTAATCATTTGCCGCGTTTAGTACCGAAGTACCAGGTCATGAATACTTGTGAGTGGAAGGTGGGCCAACATAATAATATTATATGTATATAATTATATACATTATCAACATTTCATATGAACAATTCTTTTTATACGGTGCTTTAGCGCAAACAATTGTTTCTTTTTCTTCGAAGTATTGTTTTTCTCATCAAACAAGTTTCAAATTAATTCTAAATTGTAACAAATAGCTGCAGAAAAATATTAATGTTAAATATTTGTATTAGCAATTACAACATTATACAGAAATTGAAAATTTAGCTATCTTAGTGGTTATATTATATGAAGAAAGTGTAGCATTCACTCGCAATTGTTATTGTCATTAGCAATATTTTAAATAAACATTCATCTATAGCAATTTTATGTCTGAATAAGCGTTTTTTTAAATAATAATTTTAATGCATCTTGATAGTGGTAATTGAATAAATAACTTTTTCAGTAATTCTCAATTAATTTTATTATTGAATAATTATAGAAAATTGTAACTTATATACATAAAATATTTAAGAAAAATTATTTTTCCATAAAAATAAGTCATGCACGTAACAAAGATGCAAAGCGCATTCGGCAATTTGCAACAATGGCAGACATAATTTACAAACTAATTAAGTCATCTGATCTGTACATTACCGACTTAAGACAGGAGTGGGAGAAAGATGCAGCAGAAATAGATCCAGAGATCATGAAATTATTAGAAAAATTTAAATAAGAAAATAATTCCATAATTCTGATAGATAGCGACTTCTCTTAAGCTTTTTCTTCGAAGAAAAAAATATTGATAAAATGTCCAATTTTGACGTTCTACTTGTTTGAATAATAAATTCCATAGAGTGAAATTGAGAAATTCGGCTCCAAGCATCATAGCAGATAAGGTATATTCTCACTGCGACGAGAATGACATCCTTACAGAAGAATAAAAAGGATGTTATGGAAAGTCGCGAGGAAGTAAAGATCTAGTCACCATACACTGAAAAAAAGAATGTCTGGATCCAAGAAAATGCATTTACTTGAATCCCATTTCTTAGCATCAAGAAAATATTCCTTATTAGAAGTAATTTTTATTTAACCCAGATACATATCTTTTGTTGATCTAAAGAAATGAATTCTTTGGCTATATTTTCTTGAATCGAACAAATATTTCTTACATTAAAGAAAACCATTTCTTTGATTCAAAAGGTCTAGATTCGTTGGAATCAGATTAGTCGTTCAAAGAAATATTTGTTTGATTCAATGAGTTCGATTCTTTGAATTGATTCGGACGCATTTGAATCAATTAATTGTGCATACTTGAATCAAGTCTTTAAAGTTCATTTGAATCAAAGTAATAATGATTTAATCCAAAATAATATTAATTTAATTAAAAATATATTTATTTGTTACAAAGAGTTCATGAATTTATACCAATGAAGCATTTATTTAGACGAACAAGATATTGTGTTTACATGAATATTAATTTCTTCATTTGAAGGAAATATTTCATTTGCTTACTAGAATTTAATTATTCATAAGGAATAAACATTTATTTCAACGCAGTAATTATTGTTTCAAACCAAGCATTTAATAATTTGGCATAATTTGTTTCAATTGAATACTTCTTTAGATCAAAGAAATATGTTGTTAAATTCAATATCCATGTTTTTGATTTGAAGAAATATTTCTTTGGCATTTATGGTGAGGGTTAAATACGACTTGTCGCCTTAGAATTTTGATGTTGCGACAGCGTCGTGGTCATCGCAGTGGACTTGACACTCAACGGACCCGAGTTTGATTCCTGCTGGAGGTGGATTTTTCATCGAATTTTTCTGTTGCAGGTTCATCGAGATTTTAAATTATGTGCTTATTATTATAAATTAAATATGTATAATAATAACAATGTTAATAATAATTTGAGTTGAAAGAATCCGTTTGTTTATTTAGGAAAATATGTACTACAGTTTAAGTACAAACTATTTTATTGCACTCGCGCATGGTGTAGGCCAAAGAAATATTTGTTTGAATCAGTGGAATATTTTTTTGCTTCAAATACTCAAAAATTTGATGCGAAGAAACAGTTCCGTGAGCCTATAAAATGTTTGCCTGACTTTAAAATATATTTCTTTCCATCAATTCACATATTCTCATCTCAAAGAAATATTCATTCCCATTCATGGCACATTCATTTGGAACAATGAGTCATTTATTCGGTTTAAAATGTATACTTTTGCCTTCAATTAATATTTCCTTGATTTAAAGAAATATTTCCTTCCGACCAATAGGTCGTTCATTGAATCAAACAATGTTAACTTAATCCTATTAACATTTGTCTGGCTGAAAGAAATTATTTTTTTCGTCCAAAGTGTATATTTTTATTTGCCTCAAAAAAATTTTTCTTTGAAAATAAACAGGACTTTCATTTGCTTCAGCCAAGTAAAATTCACTTGGTACAAGTAATCTTTTTTTTCAGTGTAGACGCAGTTTCCATAAAGCAAACTCGTAAACATCAAAGAAACTTGCACATGGCATACATTGACTACAAGCAAGCGTTTCCTTCCGTATCACATGACTATTTGCTTGAAGTCTTGAGAGTTTAACAAATTTGCCCACGCATCATTGACTACCTAAGCCATGCGATGATGCTTTGGGGTACAAAAATCAAGTATTTTGATCATAGACAGCCAAGGTAATTGGTAATTCAATATATTTTATGAAGATCACTGATTGACGTGCAATTCATAAATTAGTCAATTTTTGTTACAATAAATTACTATGTATTTAATATATATATATATATATATATATATATATATATATATACTAGATCAATATGCATTACGACGGGTATATTTCAAGGAGACTCCTTCAGTGCATTATGGTTCTGTTTAGCGTTGAACTCACTGAGCAAAATACTAAATAGCATGTCTCATGGGTTCCGAGTACATGATAACGAGGATGATCATCAAGTGACCCTTCGTCTATACATGGATGACCTGAAGCTGTACGTCAATTCGAACCAGAAACTGCAGCAAGTGATTGATGTCACAAGGCAGTTTTCCAATGATATCCACATGGAGTTCGGACTAGATAAATGCGGAACAGTGCATTTAACCAGAGGAGAATTAGGGACCGCCAAGCTGGAGAACGATTTTGAGAATTACATCGAGGCAATGGCTGAGGATGAGTCATATCAATACTTGACTATTCTTGAATCGAAGGGTATGGAGCATAAGATAGTTAAGAAAAGCCTAACGATTGCCTTTACAAAAAGACTCAGATTGGCTTTAAGAGTTCACTTAACTCGGCAAACAAGAACAGGGCAATCAACACTGTGGCTTATGTTTTCGGAACAAATTTTTTTGTAAGATTTCAATAAATTCAAATGCCTTAATACTCTTGAAAGTGACCTTCCATCGCATAGTTTTCCGTATCTTCAAAATTTCTTGAATCAGACTTTTTGTTAAATATTCTATGACAAGTCTGGCTTCTTGTAAGAAGAAATTCAAACTGTACTCTTTTTTGAACGATAATAGCAAAATTCAAAAATGACGGGTGAAGCGCGTAATGGTGATCGCGCGTAATAGTGCGTTATAATTTGTAACAGTACCGTAATAGTGCGCGACTGTCAAACTATTTATTGTCAAATCAGAAAAAAGTAAAAATATTGCAGACCTGTGTTATGTACGCATGTTACAGTTAATAATAGTAACAATAAATTTTGAATTTTTTTTTAAATCTAAATTTCTTGAAAACGGTTTTCTATTTGGAAATATCCTTTCGCACACTGCCATATTAAGATGAGATCTACATTATCCCAGGTGGAAATACAGGTCTGGCTCAGTACAAATTGCCGAAGTCCCAGTACTGGGAATCTGTACTAGGCGAGTACTGGCTTGTAATGCTCCACAGTACTGGCGTGCGGTACAGAGGACCCCGGGTTGTGGATAGGGGGACCTGTACCGAGGGTTTCTGCTGAATACGGTTACACAACTCAATATGCAGTCGCGGAAAATGGTCCAGGGATGGTCCCGAAGGAAAAATCCCCAGGTCAAGGCGTTAACAACCGTGCCGAAGACTGAATGGCACCAGGGTATGGTGTCGAGAACGGTGCCAGTACAGTACAGTACTTCCCTAGCTACTCGTGGGAATAAAATGGCGATAAATCAGAACTTAAACCGAAGCGTATGTGATGAGTTGGATGGTCCACTGGACGTGACGGAGGAGTTTGAATCGAGTCAACAGACGGAAGCGAAGAGGGATATCATGGCGGTGAAAAAATTCTTGGACGAAGCTGGGGAACTTATCGTAAAATTGGAGGACACACTAGAAAGAAGGCAGGATTTCTCTGACACGTAGAGAAATATGTTCATGCCAATCAGGCATGGACTGGGGGAAGCGCAGGGTCTGGCGCGAAACCTGTCTCTTGCCGTAAGAACAGCCGATTACTGGTTTCCTTCAGTGCTCCCAATCTTGCTCCCCAACCGCACTGCGCATGCGTCGCGCTGAATTTCTGATTGGTTGCATACCGCGCGCTTATTTAAAATGTCTCAAATATGCAAATTAATTGTAAACAAATAATAATTAGAAAATGCATAAGAATACATTTTTCAGAAAAAATAAACTTTCGCAGTCATAGATATAATAATAATTTGATTTCACTGCTGAAATCTTTCTTCGATGTCCGAAGGAATAATGCGTTTTCTGCAGTAAAATCAAATAATTATTATATTTATGACTGCGAAAGTATATTTTGCAATGAAAAATGTATTTTAATGCATTTTCTAATTATTATTTGTTCAAAACAATTAATTTGCATATTTTAAACATTTTAAATAAGCGCGCGCTATGCAGCCAATCAGTATTTCGGCGCGACGCATGCGCAGTGTGGTTGGGGAGCAAGATTGGGAGCACTGGTTTCCTTTCGTGCCAGTAGGATTTGAGTGCGCCGCCGGCAAGAAGGCGAGGACGGAGAAAAGGAAGGGGATAAGGCAGAAGAAGGAGATGAGGCAATCTGGGACTCCGACTGACGAAGCTGTGGACTACAGCAGCAGCGTTCTCAACTCCGAAGAAGAATGAGGTAGGGGCGATAACAGCTGCACCCGCACTCATGAAGAAGAAGGAGTTAGGAGCCGCAGAGGAGAGCCCGAACCTAAGCGGTCTTGATAAGACCGGCCGAGGGTTCGAGCTATGCGGAGGTCCTCAGAAACCTGAAGCAAAAGGTGAAGGGGGTGTCAGGCAAACCCCGAAGCGGAGAGATTCTCGTGGAAGTCGGGCCGGCTGCGGACAGCAGATCTAAGCTTTCCGCGGCCATTTAAGAAGCGGTAGGTGATGGGGAAAACGCGCGCGAGCTCGTTCCCCGTATCGAAGTCGAGGTATTGGACCTCGACACGATTACAGACGCAGAAGAAGTGGGGGCTGCTGTACGAAACCACTTTGGTGAAGCAACGAATGAGGAACTTGCTGCAAGGCTCCTTCGCACGGGACACCTCAAGGTGAGTTGGGTGTCCTGTCGCAAGCGGAAGAGGACGGAGGCCTCAAGGTGTTACCGCTGTCTAGGCTTTGGCCACATGGCAGTGGGCTGCAGGGGTCCAGACAGGACAAAGGCCTGCTGGAGGTGCGGCAAGGAGGGCCATAGGGCTGTGGCGTGCGAAAGTACACCGCAGTGCTACCTCTGCGCCGCAAATGAAGAGAAGACCCGGACCGACCATCTGCCGGGTACAATGAGGTGTGCCTCGTTCAGAGAGGCAGCCTCGGCAAAGAAGCCGGATGAACCAAGTGTGTGATCACCACAAAAGTGAGGACGATGCGTGCATCTTGATTGGGTGGAGAGGAGAAGATAAAGAACGCCAGGTTGGCAATACAGCGGGACGCCGAAGCACGGCGTGAAATGCCTATAACCTGTGTTCCTGAAGTAATGCGAAAGCGGATTCCGGGAACATGAGTTGGCAAGAAGGGGAGGTGATGTACTGGCAAACTGCTTGCAAAAGAAAATGACGCAGTCAATTTAAAAATTGATAAAAAAATCAATAAATTGTTTTTAGCACGCATCTGCTTCATCCAATTATCGTCATACGACTGCATAGCGTCCGAATATTATTTACAATTTGAAAAATGTTGATTGGATTCAAACTTTTGTGTTAATTTTAACTGCCACTATTGCTATACTCTAACGATATGACAAAAAAGGTATTTCTAACGCTACGGGGGTTCGAACATACATATGTACCTAAATCTATCGTCTGACAGTCGGTACTCTCAACCATTACATGACCATTATATGACTTTATATAGATGTAAAAGAAATGAACTGGTAACGGGAATATAAATAAAATAATTTTTAAATGCATGATTTACATCGATCACAATTTTTCTTTGTGTAATATTTTTTTTTTAATTTCAGACCATTTTACAACTTATTATAATGACAAGAGATGCCATATCTGTTAAGTATTTGAAATTCTTAACGAAGGAACTCAGAAGTTTTATCGTGAAAAACAAAAAATCGTTTTGGAAGTTTTATTTCTAGTTTTCCGACATTTTAGAACAGGTGAACCATATTTTTGAACGTATATTTTTTTATAATTACACATTCAACATAGTACTTCCCCGATTGTGCAGCCATCCGTCACCCGGTACTGGGGGAATTGCCGATTATCTGTCATGGTGATAGTACCACGGGAAAAAAAGGGATCGTTGAATATACTATCGGAGATAGTAGTCCAGCTTTTCGTATGCATTTTTCCTAGAATTTTGTAAGTCTATACGTTTCATGTGCTAACTTCTGCAAGGTGGATTGTTAACTTAACTACTTCATATAGTAATTTTGACTAAATTCCAGGAAAAATGCACACGAAAAGCTGGGCTACTAGCTCCCATAGTACATTCAACGATCCATTTTTTTCCGTGACTGGGTAGTACTGCGCCGGCGGTGAACTCCGGCGGACTACAGATATTTCGACCTGTGTGATCCAAATCCGTACTCTCCCCTTGTACGTTAGTAGGTAACCAATTTTGTTTGTCATGCTCCCTTAAGTCAATACTTAATTGTTGTAATTTTATGTCGTTTAATTATAATTATTAATTGTTTATAACAATACTAAGTGTAAAAAAATAACTTGAAAGTTCCCTTCAATTCATGACTAGTTATTTGAGTATAGTTCGACGCCTCCATTCAACATGAGTCCATACGCTGACAACACCGCCTATGCGACTATATGTAATTAGTGCCGAGTATAAGTCTATCTGCATTTTATACTTTTCAGGAGAGCTGACTTTAGTTTGAAATATTCAAAAAAGTCACAAGTACACTCCAAAATAGTGAAAATGGTTTTAAGTATTTAATTAACTTTTAAACTCATAATTAGCCCTTAGGTTCTATTAATCAATATGTTAGCTAATAATAAAAACGTAATAATAAGCAGTGACTTACATTTCACCATATACTAATAATTTTGATAATAACCACAAAAACATTGGATCTTATACCGTTACAAAGATTTTATGAAGATCACTGATTGACGTGAAATTCATAAATTAGTCAATTTTTGTTACAATAAATTACTATGTATTCATAAACTATTAAAGAAACAGAATGATCGACCGACTTACTTTGCACACCATGAACATAACCTCTCAATTCCATAAATGGGTGTAGACGACGCTCCATCCACACAAACACGGTTGCCAACACTGCATGCCAATATAATTCTTGTCGGCAATCATGTTTCAACTCTGATTCTTAAACCAAATCATGCGTAACATTTTTTATGTTACATTTCGAAACAACTTTCTTTTTTGTAGAATATTCTAATTCTTTTTCCGACTTATTTATTTTTCTTATTAGCTTGTCGACCTTGTTTCAGAAGGCACATGGTCATTGACCAATAATGCACGGAAATCCACTAAAACGACTCAATATTTTCGTTTTTGCTCCCTTACTATGTCATATAAGTGTCTAATATTTAAGAAAATTGTGACGAATAGTCTATTCTATCAGAATATAATAATGATGACTCCAAATCGCCAAAAATGCAGACATACTCATACTCGGCAGATATTACGTGTAGGGGAGAGTGCCCTTGGTTGGGACGCTTTTTGTTTTTTGCTCATAAGAATAATAAATATATGAATATAAGTAATTTTGTATGCTTATACATAAGAGTGATGCTTAACTAGAACTTTGAAACAGATAACATGAAATATAAAAACAAATTATTGATTTGAAAATGATTTGTTTAAATCCATGAAAACGTCCCAACCAAGGGCACTCGGTCTTTGGTTGGGACACGTCGGTCCTTGGTTGGGACACTTAAAAAAATTTGTATTTATGAATGAGTGATTAAACTAAAGTGATATAATATTTAGGAAATAGTAATAAATCTAGGAAATGTATAAGGGAAAGAAGATATGTCATGTAAACAAATTTTCAGTAAATGCAGCAATATATTACAGCTGTGTAAAATATTGGTCAGTTTCATAAAGTTAATATTGAACAAATATAATAGTTCTTGATATAACTGACACTATTCACTCTGAAATATATAGAATGACATTAACTAGAAGTAATTTATATTTATTCATTTTACAAAAATTTGAACAATAAAATATATGAAACTTTGAAATTGGACTTTTCGTTCATCTAGAACATATTAACAAATCTTCAAAATGTCGGATAATCAAAAACAATTATTCTTAAGTGGAAATCACATGATTCCATGAACAATTAATACTCGATTCACTTATTTAAAGATAGCATTCGTAATACAGTAAAACCTGTGAAGTTGACCACCTTTGTAACTTGGCCACCTGTCTAAGTTGGACTGGTTTTTATATAGAACCAGAAAACTTGCGTTAACTTTAATAATTTCTGTAAGTTGGCCACCTGCCTAAGTTGGCCACATTTTGATGGAACCTCGGCTGGCCAACATAACTTAATATTATATTAACTTAATATTCTCATGTGAAATTTTTATAATCATTATTTTATAAAGTTGAACAACTTACCTTAATGTTGTTCTCAATAAACAATCGCTATTTACCACATCGGCGATATTTACCAGCATCTTTCTTCTACTGTTATCGAAAGCGAAAACAAAATCAAATGTAACGCGCATGCGCGAAGTGTCCCAACCAAGGAACATGCAGGTGTCCCAACCAAGGAATATTCCGTGCACACAGAAAATGATTTTTTACACATAGTTAGTGTTAGTATTTTTGAAAAACATGAATGGTTATATAAAACTAATTAAATGCCCTACAAGCAGGTATTTTTTATTTTTCAAGAATATTTCGATAAGATAATAAAAATTCACTGGAAAAATACCCTAAAATTTTACTTTTGATAGCTGTGAGTGATTTTCGTTCATATCTAGGGGTAAGCTAAAGAAAAATAATTTTCACTTTAGCCATTCATGCCTTATAATAAATGAAAACTGAAATAATTTTTTCAGATTTTTAATGCTTAATCTATAAAATTTATCCTCGCTGTCCCAACCAAGGACCGTCCCAACCAAGGGCACTCTCCCCTACATATATAATATAGTCTCATCACGCGGCGCTTGCAGCACATAGACTCATATTGAATGGAGGCGTCGAGTTGTGATTTGAATTTTACCTAAACTGATGCTAAAATAAAAAAATAGTGACTAATTATAATCATAAATTATGAAAATGTTACTACTTTTGCATGAAATTGACCTATTATAGCGCCGTAGTAGCCACATTATACTTCTGTTATATTAATGTAATAGGTGTTCACGGATTATTCCGTCATTTCTCCTTCTTCAAAAATAATTTTATTGGCTGCAAAATTCTCTAAAATTCCAGCGAACATTGTGGTAAAAGATTATGTTTACATTCGGACTGGAAATCTTTACAATGTACCAATAATTTTCGAAGAAATGTGAAAATAAAGTTATTCTATTATCACTTGAGTATTGGGGAATTCAATTCGATTATACAAAGGCGATTTTTTAAAAAGTCACCTTTGAGACTTCCATAAATCAATTTTTGAAAATAAAAACTTTCATGGCACTTACGCTGTTCTGCCCATACGACAAATTTCAGGACTATTTTTTCGGAAACTATTAACTTTTATTATTTTTTTTTGTTATCAATAAGGATTAAAGAACTCTCAAAAGTATTTTGTCATTCCTTTTCATGTATAAAAATTCGATTTTTTAGATCGTTTTTTTGATCTCCAAAAAAATGGTAGTATTGTCCCTTACGTACTTCTTCTTTTGGAAGGGCAAAATGTCAAAACATTAATTAATATAATAGGGTAATTGGTTGAAAGCTCCAGTCGTGAATGTTGCCGATTGCTGGTACAAATCGGGACTGAGGCAGATTTTGTCTCGTTTCTCCAAAAATTATTTGACCAGTACAATCGACATAATTTAACATCAGTTTAAGCTTCAAACTTTCAATTGTCTTAACTTGCTTTTTTACGAACTGCCAGACTTGTCATAAGTAGAATATTTTCCAAAATAAATGTTTGGTAGAATATAGATCAATTTTCTTTTTTTCTGATTCAATTTTTGAAGTTTTTGTATGAAAAATAGGTGAGGTTCACGCTACAGTTGCGCACATGACATAGCCATAAACGCAACTTGAGGACGCAGAGTGGAATCCTGGGTTCAGGACCAGGAATTCACCTCTGGCAAGGATCAATATTCGGCAGCCCTCAAAAACTGTGACTCGCATTCTCTCACTTTAATGGCTGTCTACATCCCTCCCTATTCATCAAGTAGACCTTCCTTTATTTCTACTCGTTGCTCAATATTTCTTCCCTTGTAAAAAACTTTATATATAACTCTCAAATTTTCATCGAATTGATGAATGACATTAAGATAATTTGTAAATTCACAGTCTTTAAAGATTTCTAAAACTCTTAAAAAAATGTTGTTTTGAATTTTTTAAATACTCTGAGTTATTGAATTTCGGTTACACGGGAAAATTTATCCGTGAGAAAGTCACGATTTTGTAGCTAGGTCTCGGATACGAGATAAAAAAATGAAACATTACATCCTTATTTCTATGAGAAATGTGTAAATTTCGAAGTTTTTTCCGAACAGTTCGAATTATTCACGTGAAAAAAATGACGAACTATTTTAGAAATTTCACATCGAGTTCGTCAATTCTGTCTCAGAGTTCGCATTTTATTCAAGAAAATACATCAACATCCGACGAATTTTCCTCATTTCCGAGACCTAGCTACTATCGGGTTGAAGAACTGAACCTTTATTTGGCGACCCTGAGAAAGTACACTAAAGTGCGATTCAATGTGTCTAATCCTTGAAACATTAGCGTGGCTACAACTTGTGGGTAACCTTACAGAAACATATTATGTACATACAAACGCAGACGTTGACATATTAGAGATCGAAAATGTGGATGATTCCATTACGTTCTCATGAATGAGACTGGGAGGAAACTGTCTTTGTTATTGAAGGATATCGAATGGGAGGTATGAAACAGACCATTCCTTTTCCCAGTTACCTATTGATGCTAGTGCATGTGCGAAGATGGAAGAAGTAGTATAGGGAAAAGGGATTTGTCGTCTTCTGCTCACTCTGTGTGCGATCAGCTGATATAAAAGTTTCACTTGCTTAATGTCTTCTGAGGGCTGCTTCTCTTACGGCAATATCACGATAAAATGAGTCTGGCTTAAAACATTTTCTTGGCTACCTAATACTTGAGAAAGTCAAATGTCCATAGATGTGGTTTGCGATTTGTAATACGAGTACACACTTCGAAATATCGACAACGAATCATTTTTTCAAGCAGTTTAATCGCAGATTTCAAAACGTTGCTGATTTGCCGATGATAGCCTAGGGAAAAACCCGTTTGTCATGCGCGACTTTCATACAATAATCTAACGAGAGTATGATTCACTCACCATAAAGGTTTGATATTTGCGTGGTTTTGGTAAAAAGCAGAGCGAAATAATGAAAAAGCAGCTAAAAATTATTAAGATGAAGAACTTTCATATTTTATTTTATGATATTATTATTTTTATTAACATTTCTTTTCAGATGTATGTACATAAAAAATATTCAAGATTTCTGCTCTATAAAATACCAGACATTAAAATTGTAAAAGATAATTTTCCGACTATATTCTAAAGAATATTTTGTTCTAGCTTCATGTAAAAAATATTTGCAATAATCATTAGAGAATCAGGCGAAAATCAAATTAATTGTAATTTAATGTGATGGTAGTGCAGAGAAATATAAAGGAGTATTCGCAATTTGTATATTTTCATCGGAAAACTAATTCTCAATCCAATCTTTCCTCTATATTTGCGTAGAAGTTCTTAATAAATCGAATCACTATTCAATTTTTCTCGGATACAATTTCACAGGATTTTGAATCTCAATTGTTCGATAGAAGATTGTCAGGAAGTAAATGAGGTGTATCAGTGGAATGACGGGTAAAATTCTCAAGGTATAGAAACGGGTGAAGGTTGCATCCCCCTACGGGAAAAGAGAAATGGATTTTTTGAGGATGGGAGTCACGGGAGGGGGAAAACTAATTTCCAGCTGATTTTTTTTTTCAAGTGAGAATATAAAAATATTTTCATTTGTTTGGTATTTAATTTTGCTTCTGTCCTTCTGCAAACATTTTTTGAATATTTAAAAATGTCTGTTGTCTAAGGTATCCTTTCTATAAAATGTCTAACTTATCATACGATATATGTAGTGAGACTTGACAGTTTGAATCCTTTTATCTTCCAGAAAACGCGTTTTTGTCAAACGTGCACGATAAACGCGACTTTCGTGCCTGTAGAGCCGGGGGAAAGTCTGAAATAGCCACCCGACGACGGTGACGCATGAGCACTTCGACACTGCCCGTGTCAACCCGTATGAGCGGGCGGGAATGTGCTTACCGACCGCTTACCGTTGCAATCTTCATATTTATATTCAAAATACTATTTCTCACTTTGGGACCTACAATAAACCACGTGGTGTTTTTAGGGGGGTGGGTGGGGGGGGGGGGGGGTCGACAAAAGGCCACGTTGGTGAAAAAAATGAAACGCATGGCCAGAAAACCGAAAAATGTTTACTGAAAACAATAATAAGTCCAAAAATATTACAACCGAGGGGTTCACAACTCGAACTATGGAGTTTACACTGATTTCAGTGACTTCATATGAATTCAAGTGACTTCAGCGAAGGTGTACACCTGACTTCACGAGTTGTTAAACCCTCGATTACAACATAAAATAAATAAATTCTAACCCAAATAGTTGACTTTTAAACCAGTAAGATTATCCCCCCCCCCCCTCCCCAAACGAATTTTCAACAAAATACATGAATTGTCAATTAGGGGCCTTCCATAAACCACGTGGCAACCTAGGGGGGCGGGGGGTCTACGAGAATGCCACGGTGGACTACATGGGGGGACGGGGGGTCAAAAAGTGGTCAAAATTGAGCCTTGTGGTTTATGGAAGCCCCCTTTCTGACAAAAAATGCAAACTCAGGATATTCATCGATCCTCTCCAAATTTCACAGAGGTTGGTCACAATTTTCGGGTTTGGAGAGTTTTTAAATATTCCTAAAAGCAAAATACTTCTAAGATGGCTAAAGCTTCAGAAAATATCCTAAATTCAAATAAACTTTCAACAATTTCTACAAATTAATTAATGCGTGAGTTCAGAATGATTAAAACCCAGTTGTTGAGGTTGAAGTTTTTGATAATGGGTTTCATCCAAGGTCAGATATAAAAGAGGCTAGAGAGTTGTGGATGGATCGCTATTATTAAGTTGAGGTTATCATGAAGCAGTGGTTGGTGGCTGAACATTGGTATCGATAATCAATTTGACGTGGAGTAATTTCTCGGCAGCGCGACAAGATAGATACGAGTCGGAAATGAAATTGCTCCATAAAATGTCCCCGGACACAATGACAATGCGGAGATTCAATAGTATTCTATTTTCGAAATACGGAAATTGATGTTTTCTATTATAAAACATAAAGTCAAGCGGAAATTTGGTAACTTTCATCATATGCGCTGGGTAATTTTGCATAAGAAATAAAAATTCAAAGAGAGGAAATGCATGATCAGAATCGAATTGAAATGTGCAACTATTTTTCAAATGAAGACAACCCACTTGAATATTGATTCAGCATGACAAGAAATAATTTTTTCCTTCGAATCAAACCTTTCACGGAAACGCGGGACAGCTTTGAGCTATTTGCTTTGACTATGTGGAAGATTATAGACGAGATAACTTTTTAAGGAATTTTATTGAAGTTAAAAATTGTGACTGAAAAGAATAAGAACAAAAAATCTTTTGACAGGAGGAAACATTGAGAAAAAAAGAATACAAAATTTTTACATTTTTAATTGAAGGAATAATAAGTTTTCAACTTATTTCAAATAACTTCATTTTTAGCATGAAATGGAACTAAAAATGAGTAAGCAAAATTTATTGTGAGAAACGATACGTCACATAACATATAAAATCATTTTTATTACAAAAAGAAGAATTAATATGTTCCAATGTCATATTGTAAATAATTAAAGCCATTTGCAAATTTAATAAAGGCAATGATCAAGATGAGCAGATATGTATATAAGTTAAAAGATAATAATAATCGTTTCAGCTGGAAATAGAGTTGTCATTGAATTGTAGAGATCGTGTGCAAGGGAGAAATGAAATAATCCGCGTCCGCAAATGCCTCTAGCGCCGTGTAAAGACAATACAACTCATGTTCTTTCTTCATATAATGCTCAAAGGACAAACAAAAAATTGCTTCAAATGAAGCAGGAGAGAGGCTCATGGTTTTGTATTGAACTTAACATGCTTATATCTTTTTTCTACATAGTCATTTGAAGAATAAAAAACGAAAGAAATTTTTCTTAAGTAAATAAGTTATCAATGAATACATCAAAAATATAAAATAATAAATATTTCAAATAAAGTAGAAGACGATCATCCTATTATATCTTACAAAAAGACACTCATTTCAACATACTTTTTATACCGAGGGGTTGCAACCCTTATTTTTTATAAAGGCGAATGTGATTTTTTTGACATTTTTTTTATACAAAAATTTAAAATCAACTGAATTTTACTGTATATTGTACTGTTATTGAGAAAATTAAAAATTAAAGTTGATATGTTTCGGGGGTTTTGATAGAAAATTATTGCAAGGGGTGATTTAACCATATAGTTAATTTAATGCTATTTGGTGACATGAAAAATTATTCACAACATACATTTTATATTATATTGATGAAATATCAGTTTGTCAGTAAATGTGAAAAAACTGTAATATATATCTAATAATGATGAATTTCATGGGGTTAGTAAACCCACCTAAAAATAAGGGTTCATATGTTATTTTATTTTTGTTGCAAAATATAAATCAGAATAAGCGTTCCAAGATTAAAATTTAAAACGTATGTTGTTATTAATTTTCCAAAGGCAATAAATCAACTATACGAATAAATTAATTTTTCTGATAACAATACAATATACAGTGGAATTCAGCTGATTTTATAGTCTTTGTACAAAAAAAAATGTCAAAAAATAACATTCGCCCTTGTACAAAATAAGGATTACAACATCTCGGCATAAAAGATATGTCCCAATGAGCGTCCTTTTACAAGAAATGAGCTGACGTTTGTTTGTTTGAAAAATGTATCCAATTCAATTTATTGAAATTTATACATTGAAGAAAAACTGTTTTTAAGGGCTAACTTTTATGGTGGTTTTCACCCTTTGACTCCTCGGGTACACCTCGGGTACTTTCTTTGCGAGTGGGCCAGCAGTTCTAGGAATTCGTGAAGCGGGCGTCCTTATATCGGAGGTTGAGTGTAGCAGGTTATACTTCTGGACTTCTGGACAGCTGCATCAGTACGGATCTACACTGTTCCACTGACCAAATTTCGGGCAAGCTGCTCTACCACATAATACAACTGCTGCGCAACAAGTGCTGGGCTCTGCGCATCCATAAAATTAGCGTGGCTTTTCTCTCAAAGTTTCAAGTTGTTCAAGGCACGCTGCTCCCTCTTTGTGATATTGTTGCTCTCCCACGTGGGATCGCTGCTCGCTAAACATCGAGAAGCAGTTACGCCAAATGCGTAGTAACGTTGCTCCATTAGCGCTAGGGCACTTGTCTAGCTGTGCACGTGCAGAGAATCAAATAAAAATAAACAAAAATAAATAAATAAAAATTCAGTGAAATGAACAAAGTGATTCTAAATGAATTCAAGGTATAAAACCATCAATCTAGAGGTCTAAGGTTCGAAACAAATAGATCAATAAAGAGGGAGAAAAAAATCGACAAAAGTCTTGACAGATTCGAGGAATGGAGACAAAATTTTAAGGGATGGAGTTTACACAGAGGGAAATCGAATTTAGACTAGACCGGGTTTCCGATGGGAAGTGGCGGTCATACAACCTTCAATCAGTATCAGGACAATTAGTCAGTGTCCCTAGGGAACGGGCCTTCTCTACAGAATTCCTACGTTCTCTCATTTGCTATCCGCTGTCTTCAACCCTATGCGTTGGTGTCTCAGTGGTCAGGTCAAGTCTGCAGCAAAGGGTGTAGAAAAGATTATTTCCACATAAAGGAAAGAGTGGTTTATAGAGGGTTGCGCCGACAGGCTTTTAACCGGCGGCGGCGATTTGAGCAATTTTGATCGGCAGAATGCCACCTTCTTCGCTTCTCGGCGGCGGCAGGGCAGTGTGAAGGTCTAGTTTATTATTTTTTTTTTTACATACAGCTTGGAAAATATAAAAATAAGTTGGAACAAAAGATCATTTTCCAGCATAAGATATTTATTTGAATCGGTTTACTTTAATTCCTAATATATCGCAGGAATTCCCGCAACAAATCAAAAGCCACCGGATCACTTCGCAGCAAAAATCCGGTACCAAGAAAAAATACCTAAGATTGCGTCGGCCACGCCGACGGTGCCGAATTCGAATCAGCGGCGCGGTGCGGTTTTGAAGCAAGCTGTCCGGCTGCGGCGCGAGCGGCGTGGCGATGCAGCCGTCTAGTAGTTTACCTTGAGTTTACTGACAAAACAATGTAATATCAAGATTTTAGTTTCAATTTCACAGACTAGACGTTGATCCAGCTTTTTTCTGAAGAGGAAAAACTCATCTTTAAAGCTTTAGCTTCGAGAAATCCTAATTTGTAATAGTTAGTTAATTATAAATTGCAAATACTTTAACCTAAATTTAAGCAGAAGTAACATCCCAATTTTCTGCACATGTACTCTTAGACGCACTATATTATTTTTGTTCTTTGTTTTGTCTAATACATTTAGTGTACTATCATCTATGTTTCTGAAGGGCTATTTACATAGGCCTGTGGATTTGTCATAAACAATACTAAATTCTATACAGATCAATCAAAACAGTTTTGAAATATTGTCACCTCGAAATAATATAATTTTGAAACATTTTAACAGTTTTTATTTCCTTTCAATAGTTTCCTTTGAGATTTACGTTTGACTTGTACAGTATTTGTCTAGAGTTGAAAGCGAACGAGCAATTGGAAAAATGTGACTCATTGGAATTTACAACGAGAGGCAGAGTAGTATACAAAGAACACCAAATTCCGTTTAACACGGCAGCTTTCGCTCGAATTTCAACGTTGGGGGCACAGTGTTGTAAGCCCTTAGGGAATTTCGCTTTCTGTTAAAAGAGAGGGAGGAACGAAATGTGAATATCAAATAAATTGGCGGAACAAGAGTTTTTGGCGACGCTCGCTTCTGGGTAGCTTCACGATATGGCACAAAATCCCTCGCAAAAAAAACTGAAAGTCATTCTTCGTTATTTGAGAAAGAGAAAAATTTTTTCTATTTAAGAATAGTGTAAAGTTCAACTATAATGATTTAATTTTGATCATCGCTTTTCCGGAAAATCGAAATAAAATCGGTTTCACAAATGGATTCAGATGAAAAAGAATGAAGCTGACTTTTAGCTTCAATTTCCTCATCGCAATCAATTATGCAAATAGGAAACTAACTTTCGTGAGGATAAACCGCAGCGTGCCAGGAAAAGAGTCGCAACTGGGAACAAAATAGAGAAATTACGAAAGTGCATTTGCTAAAGCAGATAGAACGAAACTAAGGTGAAACAGGTGGAAAAGTGAATGCGAATATGTTGATCTGGAATGGAAATTAGGGCTGCCCCAATTGAAGCACAATGTCGAAATGAGATGATACTATTCTCAACCATTCGTTCCTATAATTTGAACTAGTTACTGGGTAAAAGGTGAATACATCACAGTTGATAATTCACCTTCTCTACAAACCTCACTTCTAGGTATTTTCCCACGACACGGCCAAATTAGCAAAAGTTAGAGAGGTTTCATCAAAATAACCGAAATTCTCCATTAGGAAGAGAACTTGCTGGAAGATATCTAAATGTATTATGAACCGGTCTGTTGTGATGCCTAATGACAATATTCATTTGGTTCAATTCATAGGGTACTCCATAAACTGGATTCATCACTCAGTTCATGAATTTTCTAAAAACTTACACAACTTTCTATTTATGCAAAAACAAACAAACATCACAGACATTTTACTGAAAAAAATTATCTCTACAGAGTTATCATTTATCACACATTTTGAATTTTAATCAATTCTTGAAATTCTCTGCAAAAAATTAGTCAGAGTAGGTGACTTGCGCCAACAAGAAAGGCTTTTGTAGCCAAATTTACTGCATGTCACAAGACAGTATTTAAGATATTCAACTTTTATAGTTTTATTTCACTGAAAACAGAGGTTGGGGGCAAGGATTCCGAGGGATTAATAGGATTCCGATACATAATTGTGGCCCTATTGGACACTGTCCAATAGGGTGGGCCGAATTTTTTTATTTTTATTTGAAAGGCCTCAGGTCCAAAAAGTTTCCACTGGATCCCAGTAACTCGCAGGCCAAATTACAGATTAAAAAAAATATATTTAACGGGAGCGCATCGACGATGAAGCCTAAAATGTGACAAAATGTTAATTTTCACTTTTTCTATTAAAATATTTTTAATATTTGATAGCTCTAATCATTCAAATGAGTAAAATACTTCCTACTAAAGTCATTTTTTACACATACTATACAGCATTAACAAGAAAAGTGCAATATTTATCCCGAAAATGAGAGCGGGAGATAGTGCAAAGTGCATTTTGTCACTTTAAGCTCATGTTTTCCCTAAAAACAATGTATTTCTTTTGCCTAGAATTATTTCCGGTTGAATGGGTAAGAATTTTTAATGTTGTGACCATTATATTTGACTTCGTAGTTGGTAATTTTATGTTAATATATCCGAATTCATAATTTAAAGTTTTCCAATCTATTTTGTTATCGCTTATTGAAAATGGCCTCAACCGAGCTTAGCTTCAGGAAATTCGTTACGCATCCGATCATCAGACAAGTTACGACTTTGATACAGGATTATATAGGACGTAAATAATATTTTAATCTAGGAATATGCGAAAAAAGCTATTAATAAGATTTTTCAAGAAAAACATGAACTTGAAGTGACAAAATGCAGAACGTGCAAATGCATTTTGCACCATCTCCCGCTCTCATTTTCGGGATAAATATCGCCCTTCTCTTGTTAATGCTGTACTGTATGTGTAGAAAATGACTTTAGTAGAGAATATTTTACTGATTTAAATGATTAGACCTGTCAAATATAAAAAAGATTTTAATAGAAAAAGTGAAAATTAACATTTTTCACATTTTAGGCTTTATCGTCGATGCGCTCCCGTTAAATATTTTTTTAGAAATCTGTAATTTGGCCTGTGAGTGACTGGGATCCAGTAAAAACTTTTTGGACCTGAGGCCTTTCAAAAAAAAAAAAAAAAAAAAAAAAATTCGGCCCACCCTATTGGACAGGGAGTCCCGAAGGATAGCTAGAGTTCCGAGGCATAGCTGGGGTCCCGAGAAATAGGTGGTGTCCCGTGTGATGAGAGGGGTCCCAAGTTATAGATGGGGTCTCGAGAAATAGGCGGAGTGCTGTGGGATAACAGGGAACTCAAAGGATAGATGGGGTCTCGGGGGATAGTTGGGGTTACATGAGATAAAAGAAGTCCCCAGGGATAGGTGCACTTAGAGAGATGGTTGACTGAGATATCCAGTTTTGTTGGTTAAGGAATAGTTGGTGAGAACGTCTGTTCAGATTGGCAGATCAGCTTAGTCCGTTGGACACAGTGACCATTTTAAATTGTTGCGTGTTCGTTGGTCACTGCAGCAATAAATTGGACCCTTCAACTGTCGACTAGTTAGCACGGCCAACCAGTTGGTCAGTGGTCCCAAGCGTAAGGGAGACTCGTTTGAGTCGTTGGCGTCGTTCATGTCAGAACCTAAAATATCAGAACTTTTTTTACAAGAGTCAAGAGATTCTGATTTGTGTTATTTTGTGTTTCTTTGTCGATATCTCGAACATTTGTGTCCTGTGTTCTGAATTTTCTAATTATATTAAGTTTCACTTTATCAGGGAGAATTAATTAAGTGTTCCTATCGACGTAAAATATTATGCTTTGAAGAAAATAAGGACTACATACTCGGCTCAGCATCACTTAAGGCCATGCCATACTAACCTCAAAATAATTTCTCGCCATATTTTTTGCAACAACGCACGTCCACACGAATTGAGATATTGAGGTGAGAATTTAAGAAATGAAATAGAAGACCCTAATAAACTTTTGCATAATCCTTAATTTCTGGTATATAGACGTGAGTTGTTGCAACATTCATCCAGTCACATTCGAATAATATTGAAGCTTTTACCATGAATCAATTTCTGTAACCAGTCTGCGCAATCGGCAATTACCTTTTAAGGTCATTTAAAGTTAAAAATGTCTGCATACCTCTAGGAATAGAAGCTTTTCAAATTTTTTTTGTAATTAGAAAAGTTACTAACCTTACCAAGGCGTATTCAGTAGTGACCTTAAGCATGATATTGACGATGACCTTCAAGGTAATTTCAAAGTCAATTTCTTCCATTGGAAATTTCCTTTCAAGGTTACAATGTACCTATGTATGGCCTGGGTACATATTTAAAAGTCAAATTATCCGTTTTATCGATTGACGATGTGAAAAAAGGGGGTTCCCATTTTTAAAACAGCTGACTTTAAAAAAACCTTAAAGGTCATCGTCAACATCAAGATAAAGGATACCATTGAATTCCCGGGACTTTTATGACACCCGATATAATTTTTTCACCCGGGTACTGCCAAGTACATAATATAGGCTGCAAACAGGGTTGGATGAACGATCCATCTGAAATAGGTGAGTCAGATACACTGTAAAAAAAATTTCTGGTAATTTTACCACTTTCAGAGTAGGTCCGATTATTACCTACTCCCAAAGTAACTTTTTCACTGACATTAAAGAATATTCAATTTTAATTTGGATTTCAATTCTTAGGTTGTGTAAGTTTCCAGACAGATTCTGTAAAATTACAATGCGTTATGAATTTGTAGGGGATACTATTCTAACCTGAAATATTCTTGTTCTTATTCAACATGGTAACTTTAGCATCTACATACAAAATGTGAATAATTCGTCTTTTTCCATACAAGTTTTGTCGTTGAAAAACGACGTACACAAAATACCACAGCCAAAACACAATAATAATTGTCGAAGTCGACTCTTGAGAATCTGAGTTGCTCCGAGTTCTTCAGAGTTCTTTGAACATGAGCAAAATATCTTTGACATGAGGCAGAAGGGGAAACTTTAAAACTTTACAATTACTTGTAATTATACTACGTTAAGAGCTGTGCAAGTTCCCCGCGTTATCAATTCACAAATTTCAAGACGTAAGATTACGTTGGAAAAAGGAATTTTTAAGAATTTCTGTAATTTTACCAGCGTCAACAAAATCAACACTCTGAAAGTAGGTCCATTTATTACCTACTCTGAAAGTCACAGATTCACAAGCAGAAACTGTATTTCTACAACGCCTTGCTATAGTGTCAGTCTAAAAGTGGTAAAGTTACAAGATTGGTTGGCACTTCTGACATGCAAGTGGTATTCATCCCATAATCAAAGTAGTAAAATTGCACCAATTTTTTGTTGGTAATTTTACCATTCTAAGTGGTACCATTTTTTAATTTTTTACAGTGTAACACAACGGCATGGTAACATTTTGAGCAGTTGCTGTGACCCAGGTAGTTGGATTATGCAGCCATTCCGCTGCTGCACCGCCCTAACTCAGTTGGCTGTCACAACCAACACCACCGTGTCCATTAAAAGTGTGTGCTTCAGCCAACTAAGTGGATGGCGTCCCAGTGTCCAACAAAATTGGCTACAGCAACCAACTTATGGGTCAGTCCATCCAATCATTTATCTGAGTGTGAGATAACGTGGCAGAAGGAGGGTCCCGAGAAAAAGGTGGAGTCCCAAGGGATAGAAGGATTCCTGTGGGATAAGGGTGGTCTTAAGTGATAGGTGGGGTTTCGGAATAGATGGGGTCCCGTGAGACAAGGGGGTCCAGAGGGATGTTCTAGGAAAAAAGAACGATGATCTGAAGGACACCCGATCGAAATATACAGGGGGGATGAAGCGTTTGTAGATAGTGAGGCGAGAGTGAGTGGTGGGAGGATGAAAGACAGAGAAACTGTTTGTTGAAACTCTAAGCAATATCAAATGCGCCTTCCAGATACTTACTTCAGGTTCTTCGAATACCTCTTTTATTACTTTTTAAAATGTGTAAAAATAAAAATTACCATGAAAACTTTTATATTTTTCCACAGATTCGGCAAAAATTGTTCTGAGTGAAATATCTGGGACATTTTTTCTGTCCGTATGTGTAACAAGTTGTGTAAGTGTAAAAAAATATGAGATGAATGTTTTAAGTTTTGCGAATTTAAATTTTTTAAATAATTGACATTTTATAATTGATTTTACAGGTAAATTTACGTGAAATTTTTCGGACATATTGGCAAATAGAAAAAATGCACTGATAACAGTGCACAGCTGGCTTCAATTAGGTTCAACCCAAAATTGCTTGCACATACTTGATAAAATTATACCTTTGCTAGTTTTTTGTTTTGTGCATTAATTTTAACTCATTTTTCAAAAAAAAAAAAAAAAAAGAATAAATCGATAAAAAAGGACCAAAATAGCATGTGTTTTTACAAACTTTAATATTTATTCTTTCAGATGTTGGTTTTTACTTCAATAACAATGTAAAGAATATGTTCCACAAGAATATTAAGGTTCCTGGTCCAAAAATGTAGAGAAATTCCTAGTTCGAAAATATTCCACTTTCTGAAATCTATAAAAACGTACCCTTGCGGCCTTGCCAAATGTTCATCTTGCGTATTTCAACAATTTTTTCTAAAAATAAAATAGAAAAAGTCGCTAAAAATCGACTAAAACAGCATTTACTTTAATGAACTTCGAAATTTCATTTTTAAAAACTTTTGCTCCTAGTTCAATAAAAATGTTAAAGGAAATGCTATTTTAGTCTATTTTTATCAATTTTTTCTATTTTTTTGTTGTTGAAAAATTGGTTGGGACACACTAGATAAACATCCTGCTAAGGGTATACTTTTATAGATTTTAGGAATACAAACAATTTTAAATTATGAACTACTATTCATATTTTGCGTCGTTTTCGAGAAAAATGAGATTTTTAAACGTTAAAAATTATGTTTCTTTAATTTAAGAAATAGAAAGCAATTTCTATGCATTTTGAGGCTTAGGAACCTCAATATTCTCATGAAACATATTCTTTATATTGTTATTAAAATAAAAACCAACATATAAAAAGGTAATTGTCGAAGTTCTTTAAAATACATGCTATTTTAGTCCATTTCTATCGATTTATACGTTTAAATGCACAAAATAAAAAACTAGCAAAGGTATGATTTTATAGAATACAGGAAAGGGGAACGATTTTGAACCATGAACTGCTATTCACATTTTGCGTCGTTCTTGAGATAAACGAGATTTTTAATCGTTCAAACTAAAAAAAAAAGGTTTTCCCCCAGAACACGCAGTACGATTTTTTTCTTTCTTAGCTTAAAATAACTGGGGGTCATTCTCAAAAAATGTACAACAAAGAAACTAGATATGCAAGAACTTTTGGGTTGTACCTAATCGAGGCTAGCCGTGAGTGGAGATTGTTATTTAACCTCGACCCTTAAATATAAGAATGTTTTTAAATATTGTTCGGAATTTGAAAAAACTAATAGGATTTTAAAGTTATGACATTTTAAATAAAAATATTTTTTGGGTGTAATTTTTTGTTACGAATCTATATTTAGGAAAACTAGAAACTTACATCTAGTTTTCAAAAATAAATAGCAAATTTAGTTTTCTAATTTATAAGTAGATTAGGACTATGCAAATTCAATCAGAACACTGAAAGTTTTCTTCAATTAATTTAAATGTTATAAATAAAGCCGACTATAAATACGCCTGAAATTTGCTATATTTCTCTTATAGCAGACACTTTTTAAACGTGGGGGATCTGAAGCTTTACAAAATTTTTAAAAATCATAGAGTGTCGTCGCAGTTTTCTACTATCAGAATCAGATTCTTCTGTAGTTTTTTCTGAAGTCATTGAACAATTACTGTCGTTTAGTAAAATTTCTCAGTAGGGGCAAATAGTTAGGTCGGACTGATGTTCACGCAGTTACAGACAAAACTCTACAAAGGAGACTGTATGTATATTACTAACACACATGCGCGCGCGCCCGCATTTATATATGTATATATGTATATACGCAATCCTTGATAATGTGATGAATCGAGACAACGGAAGTTTAAGAACGCGTGCCACGAGTTCATTAAGTAGGTTCATTAATTACTTTCACGAGGCTGCTTCATTCTCAATCTATTTCCGGGCAGTAAATGGCCGTTGTTCCTTCACATCCATTGCTAGTTTAAGAAGGGTCATATGCATGCGCATTTCATGAGAGACAGGAATCAGAAAAAAAACAATCTATAACGATAAAGTATGGTGGCTTCATTCTGTCTGATTTTGTTTGCCCGACCGTCCCCATTGAAGTTGCTGCGCTTCCATTCGTTTGGAATTCTTTTGTTTTGTGAATTTGTTATATATCATTGATTGTCAGTAGTTGACGAGTCCTATAGATTCAAAACTAATATTACAATATATGTAATCAAAAACTGTTCTACAACAGTGAACTATGTCGATTTTCAGAAGTCACTTTTTTCGCTATATGCAAGATCTCAAAACTAGAAAATTTAAGAGGTAAAACATTAAAAACTGAATTAAAAAGTAAGGTATAGTGATTTAGAGAACAATGATTAAAATTTTATGATTAGATATTTTCACTTAACCACCAGCTGACTTCACTTAGTTGAGTGTTGAGGGTAAAACTATGTACCAAATGTATGGGACCAAACCAGATTTTGTTAATATCTTCGTAAAAATGAATTTTTCTTATGAGTATATTAGGAAATTAGTTTTTTTTCGAAACTATTTAATTATATAACGTAATGATGATAATTATTATTTATTACAGAGATATTAAAAAAAATGAAGTTTTGCCCATGCAATTCGCCCTTTTTCCCCCTCAGCACTCGACCAAGTGAAGTTAGCCTCAATTTTGAAGATTTTAAGCCTCAACATTGAAAAACTACTAAATCGAAGACGCTAAAAATGTAAAAATATCAGATAGAAACGCCATGTAATAAAATGACTCGAAATAAGTCTCATTTTATGACAACCTGCATAATTGATTTAAATGAACTGCTGAAAACAATAAAAATGATGAAAAAATACAAAACAAGAAAGGCTACTTTCAAATAATCAGCGTTTAAAATTGAATAATTTCGAATTAGGATTTGAATATACTAGAAACAGGTTTGAAATATGTTTTTGCCAGGTTCGAATATAGTTTTAATATTTTTTCATTGTGTTTTATGTGTTTGAAACTGGTTTGGAGAATTATTCAACCGTGTTTGAAATTAGATTGAATGTTATTTTAATCGGGTTTTAAAATATTTTATAGTGATTTAGAAAGTGCTGCAAGGAATGTAGACATATTTAAATTTGGTCGGAAACTAGGTTCCAGAAGATTTAAACATGTTTGAAATGATTTTGAATAGATTTAAGAATTTTTGTAAATCACCGTAGACTGGTTCACATTATTTCAAACCGTGAACGTACATTTTCCAAAACTTGAAATTTTAAACCTTAATAAGATAAACATCCCAGTAATCGTGGCACCAATTTTCTTGATTTTTATGTGATTAAAATTAATAGAAATTCAATTTGACACTAGAAGATGTTAAAAAATAAATGGATTCTATCATTAAATGTGACCAGCCGCGAATGAAGGAACCTAACGAGAAAAAAATAGATTTTCAGGTTTTTACACCAATCAACCCGTGTGGAAAATTTGTCATGGCGCTAGCTGGGCCCAAAATAGGACAAAACTTGGCCCCAAATTGGGGATTTAGACAGGACCATACCACTAATGAAATGCCTAACCCGGCCAGAGCCTAACTTACCGACCGACTTGGCCCCAACTTGGCTTTATTCATTTTTCTAGTCCCAGACACATTAAAATTAAAAATTGTTTTTAGAAATGAAAAAATGAGTGAAAAATGTATGAAGGAGGAATTGTTCATTTGAAAGAAACATTTCAAGTAGCTGAACATTTTAAGAAAAATCTTATACTTGAACCGGATTATTCATCGCCCGCCTCATCTTTCGATTGCTATCCCAATCTTTGGAATTGGTGAAGACTGTTCCGAAATGAGGAAAAAATGCTCGATGTCTCCGAACGCGACGAGTGCTTTTCACTTTCGGCATTTTTGATTATTTGAATCACACTTCAATAATTGATACAGACGAAATCACAAAAACACTCGCCAATATAACCTCAAACCAACCTACTTGTCATCTACTCGTGTACAAGAGGTTAAAGATGGAGCCCGACTGAAAACAAATGCACAGCTAAGTTCATGGCGTTGCAATCAAGAGCTATGAAACAGAGCTGGTTTAAACTAGATTTAAGATATTAACCCTGTTGTAGCCATGAAATAATTTTCCAAGTTGGGGCCAAACTTGTAATTGGGCTGAAACCGAATCCGCAACCCATTTTACCCCTACACGTCAGAATTTTGATATAACCTCAAAAAACACCCCAAGACTCACTAAAGCCAGTAAAATCATTTACCCCTTACCACATTCACCCCACCCCCTTCTCCAAATTGATAACCCAATAACCCCATAATCTCATAATGCCCTCACCTCGTAATACTATAACTCCATAACCTCAAAACCCCGGTTATAGTGTTACTTACCCATGACTATGTTCCAGAAGAAAAACTCACGAAATTGTTATGTTTTTCCGAACCAGATTTTTTTACTAAATAAGGTTTCGGGGTTTTGAGGTTATGGAGTTATGGTATCACGTGGTTAGGGGATTATGAGATTATGGTGTTAAAGGGTTACCAATTCTTTTTGTGTGGGGGGTGGAAGGAATGAAAGTGGTTTGGGTTAAATGATTTGACCGGTTTTTAGGGATTTTTCGGGTGTTTTGGGAGGTTACGTCAAAATCCTGATGTGTGGTTGTAAAACACATATATATATATATAATTTAAAAAAAAGTTAAACAACCACCGCAGGGTACCACTAAGAGCAGCTGCCTTCTAAAAAAAAAAAAAAAAAAAAAAAAAAAAAAAAAAATTGTCAATAGCCCCCAGTAGAACCGCGGTAAAATACACCTATGGCCACGTCTCACATCCGTGAGCGACGAAATCACAACGACAGGCCGGCGAACCCTCGTCTGTCTTGAGGACAAGAAGCGACCCAAGGATGACAGCTTTCTGCATCCATCTCGCAAGTGCCTTGGCATATTTTGGGCACGCGGGTATGGCTTTAAGGTTACGAACCAGTGATAATTTCGACCTTTCGAGAGCACCTATCACAAGGACAATTACTCGTACCGAATATTTTGGGTACAGTCGTTGCAGCTCTCTTTTAAGGTCTTGATACCTCTTCTCTTTTTCTTTCTCCTTTGCAGTGATGTTGTATTCGGTCGGATATATAATTAAAAAAAAAAGTTAAACAACCACCGCAGGGTACCACTAAGAGCAAATGCCATCTAAAAAGAAAATGTCAATAGCCCCCAGTAGAACCGCGGTAAAATACACCTATGGCCACGTCTCACATCCGTGAGATGGGTGGTCACAGGTCGGATATATATATATCAGCGGGAAAAAAATACATGGATATATCATAGTGGCATCCAAGACTTAGCATTTTTTTGTGGCCCTGTGTTATTTTTCCTATATCTGACAAATTCGAATCGTTATTAAACTGCAACGTGAGGTCCTCTTATGGAGTTCCTGGGTTGGATATTCAAACGATACCCAAATTTTATGATTATTGGGACCGTCACGATTACTGGGACATTTAGCTTAGTTGAACAATTAAAAATTGAAAGATTTTCCGAAACGAATGGTTTACAATTCTAATTTTAAAAAAACACACAATCATGTTTTTAAATATCTCAAAGTTGTAAAATTTCTCATTGAAAGTCGAATAGATGGACAGTTTTCAATTTGAAGCGTTCAAAATTAAATAATTTCAAATAGAAATTTCTAGAAAGTGAACACACTGGGGTTTTTTCGCAATTTTAGATAAAATAATTTTTGAATTGTTAACTTGAGTCTGACATTAAATTTGAAACAGTAAACAAAATGTAAACAATATTTGATTTACGTGTATGGAATTAACTGTATTATAACAAGTATCATAGTCAATACGATGCAAAGATTATACAGATATAAAAAATATTCTTTTAATAAATGTATGTTCATGAAACTGAAAAAAAATTAATCACATGTTAAACAATTTTACAAAAAAAATAATTATCCGATTCCTACCTTACCGATATTTTATTGCCAACTCTTTTCAACATGAAATGAGATAAGTTGAACTTTGGACAATTAAATAATAGCCAGTAAGGAATGTTTTTCTTGACCTAAATCTTCATGATGAATTATAAAGATTCAAGACAATTTTAAAAGTCATATACAAAATATTTAAATAGCTTTTAGTAAAAAATTTTATCCTAGAAAATTTAAGTTTGTATTTTAAGTTCAGTTACGAGAAATTAAATCTTTCTAATGAATAAAATTAAATTTAAAAATTACGTTTTTCATCATAAAATATTATATAAATTATGTACAATTTTACAGTTCGCATTATGAAACAACTGTTTCAGAAAGTTTCAGCCAATTTTTGATTCAATATTTCGTTGAAAACTGAATAAATTGATATTTGTTAATAATAATTGCTCTGCAATTTATTTGTATTACCTTTAAAACGTCAAATGTGCCGCGCAAATTAGCGCCGCTGCGACTGGGCATCCGCTGACAAGGGCGTCTATCAACAAGTTTTGTTTCAAAAACAAGGAAATGTTTATTGAACGTAAGGAATTTCATATATAATTCAAACAATAGTAAATTTCTCGCAAAGTGATATTTCTTCCTCCCAAGGAAGTGATAGTAGACCTATACGGAAAAAATTTGTACTTGAGGAATTATACTGAACTAGTATAGGATGTGGCAGATATGAGAAAAATTCGGTGAATTAACAATAACTTTTCTCTAAATCATCTCGAACTGTTTAGTCATAATTAGTGAACTGATAAAAAAAATGAAAATTCGGTGCCGTAAAAGTTCAGGATGATTATTACGGACAAGATGTAGAGAAACTACATTTCGGCTGTGAAAATCGCGGTTCTTGGTCGCTCAAAATTACAGCACGTTTTAATAATAGTACAACATTATTCAATTGAATAATTTGAAAAAAATGACATATAAATCCACGTTTTCATTTTCCATGCTCCAAATAGAAGAATGCATCAATACATTTTCAAATTTTGAAAATTATATAATTTTGAAGCAATTTTAAGTTAGAAATATTAAAACTCAAACATTTTTCAAATGATCATTTGAAACCAAACACTTTTTAAATCAGAGATTAAATATTTTTATTTCAAAGTCGTTTGTAAACAATAATTGTTCAGTGGTTATTTATAAATTGTAACTAAAAAATTTCACTTGCACTTTCAAAATTCAACAAAATGAAACAATTAAACTTCTTACATTAAAAGGTTAAACTTTGCACTTTGCGCTATGGGTTAAAAATGGAACATATAAAACTGAGACAATATTTGAACGTTTTTTAAATTCAAATTGAATAAAAGAGTTTAGTCATGAGTCTATTCATCTTATATTGTTTTGATGTTGAAAATAGTTTATACACATTTCAAAATTATTAGTTTTAGGGTAAAAAATTCACAATTCATGTTTGTAACTATTTTAGTGATTGTTATACCACCTTTAATCAACGAATATATAGCATATATAGCATCAAATCTTTAATACTAGGTTAGAATATTTGTTACCGCTCTTTCAGAAATATTGGGACCTCTGTACGTCCTTTTCATCTGATACACAAAGTTGATACAAAATCAAGTAATATTTATCTTTTGGACTACACTGAAAAAAAGAATTTTCAGAACCAAGAAAATTCATTTACATGAATCCTATTTCTTAGCATCAAGAAAATATTCTTTAATAGTAGTAATTTTTATTTAAACCAGACACATATCTTTTGTTGATCTAAAGAAGTGAATTCTTTGGCTATATTTTCTTGATTCAAACAAATATTCCTTACTTTCAAGAAAACCATTTCTTTGATTCCAAAAGTCTAGATTCGTTGAAATCTGCTTAGTCATTCAAAGAATTTTTTTTTGATCCAACGAGTTCGATTCGTTGAATTGATTCGGACGCATTTGAATCAATTAATTGTGCATACTTGAATCCAGTCTTTAGGTTTACTTAAATCAAAGTAATAATGATTTAATTCAAAATAATATTAATTAAATTAAAAATATAATTATTTGTTATGAAGAGGTCATGTATTTATACCAATGAAGCATTTATTTAGATGAATAAGATATTGTGTTTACATAAATATTTATTTCTTCAGTTGAAGGGAATATTTCATTTTCTTACTAGAATTAAATTATTTATAACAAATAAACATTTATTCCAACGAAGTAATTATTTTTTTAAATCAAACATTTAATAATTTAGCATAATTTGTTTCAATTGAATACTTCTTTAGATCAAAGAAATATGTTGCTAAATTCAATATCCATATTTTTGATTGGAAGAAATATTTCTTTGGCATTTATGGTGAGGGTTAAATGCGGCTTTCCACCTTAGAATTTCCATGTTGCGACAGCGTCGTGGTCATCGCTGTGGACTTGACACTCGACTTACCCAAGTTGGATTCCTGCTGGAGGTGGATTTTTCATCGAATTTTTCTGTTTCAGGTTCATCAAGATTTTAAATTATATGAGTTGTTTAAATTATATATGTATAATAATGACAATGTTAATTATAATTCAAGCTGAAAGAATCCATTTGTTCATTCAGGAAAATATGTACTGCAGTTAAAGTACGAACTACTTTATTGCACTCGCGCATGGTTTAGGCCAAAGAAATATTTGTTTGAATCAGTGGGATATTTTTTTGCTTCAAATACTTAAAATTTTGATGCGAAGAAATAGTTTTATGAGCCAATAAAATATTTGCTTGACTATAAAGTATATTTCTTTCCATCAATTCGCATATGCTCATTTCAAAGAAATATTCATTCCCATTCATGGCACATTCATTTGGAACAATGAGTCATTTATTTGGTTTAAAATGTATATTTTTGTCTTTAATTAATATTTCTTTGATTTAAAGAAATATTTCTTTCATTCAATAATACCGTTCTTACATTCGAATACTGTTTTACAGAATCTGCTAAATATTTATTTGAAACAGTTAAGCGTTACTTCGAACCAAAACCATTTCTATTCTCGTCAACTGTCATTTCTTTGGTTCCAGGAAATATTTATTAAAGTTTACAGTACGCTTCTTTGAAACAAGAAATCAAATCTTTGAATTAAAAAAACGTTCATTTTATCCGATCGAAATTACTTACAATTAAGAAAATATTTCTTAGAAATGAAGTTATATTCGATCATATCAACTGACTGATTTTTAAATCCAAATATCTAATTTCATTCAGTTGAAGTCATCGTCCATCCGCTCAAATAATATTTCACAGGTTGAAGTAATTATTTATTTGCTTCAGTTATTATTATTATTAATATTATTATACCATTAAGCCATTTCCCTTTCGGGGTAGGCGTGACTTGCTCGGTTGGAAAGTAGTGGGATAGGTATATAGGTGTAAAGTAGGTCGTTATATGGTATAAGGTAGATAGGTATATAGGTATATGTGTTATGGTATAGATATTTTAGATTGATCTGGAGTTTTCGTGTTATTTATTCAAATAACACGTTCACTCCGCAACACTGCTCCGACCCAGGTTGCTGATCAATCTCTCTAGCGATCACCCCAAGTGAGGAGCTTCACAAAATTGTTATGTATGGTTCCCACTTGGGCCCATTAGTATCCAAGGTCTTTGTTTCAGGCATCATTCACTCTATTGTCACTCTGTTTATAAACTATTTGTCGCCACACATTTCTGTCCTGGCATACTACTCTAGCTTCCTTTACGTCCATGCATTTCTTCATGCAAGCTCTTCTGTTCCTACGACTTCTTATGTCTTTTCGGATTAATGTCTCATTTACAGATTCTAACCATTCTTTCGGCGGTCTACCTCTGGGCATTCTGCCATTTACTTTACCTTTATATACTTGCTTCGTCAGTCGTTCATCTTTCATTCTTTCAAGATGTCCGAACCATCTTAACTGATTTCTTTCCCATATGTGAACTAGCGTGTCTCCTGTACCACATTCTTTGAGGATTATCTCGTTTCGGACTTTGTCCATCAGTGTTTTTCCGCATATTATGCGCAGAGGTTTCATGCCGATCGCGTTGATTTTACTCCTGTCTTTTTCTTGACAGGTCCATGCCTCGCTACCGTATAGTACAGTTGGTACGAATATGGAATTATGTATGGCCATTTTAGCTTTTTTTGATATGTTTTTATTTGTGAGGATGGACCCTGCTCTACCGATAACCTGCTTACCCTTATTTATGCGCCTATCTAATTCCCCATCTATTTTTCCGTCGCTAGTGAATAGACTATCTAGATATACGTACTTGTCAACTTGTTCTAATCTCACATCATTTAGGACAATGTTGCATATTGTTTTCTCACTTTTTCCCTCCAAAACCATGACTTTCGTTTTATTCACGTTAATTTCGAGGTCCATGTTCTTCATGCTTGTGTTAAGTTTATTCAACATTCTTTGCAAGTCTTCGACTGATTCTGCCATAACAATCTTGTCATCTGCGAAAGCCAACCCACGTACTTTGACGGTTTCGAGATCTATACCTTTTTCGTCGAAGAGGGCAGTTCTTAGACACTTGTCCGTGAATATGATAAATAGCCACGAGGACATAACGCATCCTTGTTTCACGCCTTGCATAATATCGAACCAGTCACTCAGTTTCCCATTTACCCTTACACTTGCTTTACTACCCGTATATATTGTTTTTATTGCTTGTAGGAGCCCTCCATTCACTCCATACACTTTAAGGACTTCCCAAAGTTTACTTCTATTTACCGTGTCGAATGCTTTTTCTAGGTCAGTAAATGCACAGAAAACTTTCTTTCCTACTCTCAAGCTTTTTTCTGTGATCTGTCTTAGGCTAAATATCTGATCTGTACATGATCTTCCTGGCATAAATCCACTTTGGACTTCCCATATCTTCTCTTCTGTAATTTCCATTACCCTACGAATAAGTATTTTTGAGTATATTTTACTTACGGTACTTAGTAGGCTGATACCTCTGTAATTACTGCAGTTGCTTTTATCTCCCTTTTTATATATTGGTACAATAATCAACTTTCTCCAATCGTCTGGGACTTCTCCTGTCTCGAAACATAAATTTATCAATTCCCACAACCTGTGAGGTATGTACTCGCCACCGTATTTAAGCATTTCAGCGCTAATACTGTCTATACCAGCAGCCTTACCGTTTTTCAAGTTCTTAATTATATCTCTGACCTCAGTGACACTGACTTTTTCAATAATTTCTTATTTTTCATACAATTAAAGCATTTCTTTGGATTAAAGAAATACATGATTGGACGTATTCAGTACGACCATTTCTTTGAATCAAAGAATATTTTTTTGATTCAAAAACTTTTTTTTTCAGTGTGGGTGTTTGGAATGCTAGAGGAGTGAATGATCTTAACACTGAAAAAAAAACTTATTTGAATCAAAGGAAATATCTTTGATTCAAAGAAATGGTAGAGCAGAATATGGCTGAAGAAATATTTCTTCAGATTAAAGAAATCTTTTTTTTTTGATCTGAGGGACGCCATGCTTAAGGCATAGAAATACTTACTCGACTCTGTAAAATATTCGTGGAGCGAAACATATTTGTTATCGACTGTAGTAAGTAAGTATTTGATATGATAGGTGAATTCAAATACGCGTATTTTTTGGTAAACTAAATATTTATTTGCAACAAAGAAATTTTTTTCAACGGAAAGAAATGTTTATTTGTTTCTAAGCTGCGGCATATTGTTTAAAAAAAGGACGTAATAGAGTTGAGAAAATATTAATTGATTCAAAGAACAACTTACTCAAACAGAAAGTTCTCATATTGTTCAAAAATGTTGAATAGACAAAGCATAAAAATTAAACAGGCCCATTCTTTGAAAAAAAATATTCAATGCAATCATAATGATTATAATTTCTAATAATATATTTATTTCCATTTCGCGGAGTAGGAAAAAGAATTTCAAGCAAGACCAACTGACCAATGCTTAAGAAGACCGATAAACACCAATTACCACATAATTCAGATTATATCTTTGGTGAAAATGTATGGCTAACTTAAAGACTGGACAATCCATTTCTATTGTGAGACTATAAACTCTGCGCACCTGGCGGCATAGTTTTGAACTACTCGGTACAAATATGGAATTTTACCAAAATATTTTTTCGAACGAATGCTGTCTGAAGTTATTTCAAAAATATATTTCTTCAATTGGAGGAAATATTTATTGGACATAAATCGCTTCACTCTATTTATTAAAAGAAACATATCTTCCAAGTGAACAAATTATTACTTAAGTGAGCAAATTTCTTTATAGCTTTTTTTTTTAGCTTAAAATGTATTTTAGGGGCCTAAAAACAATGTGCACTTGGTCCCATCGCAAAAAAAAAATGTTAGCAGGTCGAAATCTTGATTTCACCGAAGCGCTTCGAAGCGTGCACTGAGCATTTAGTAAAACTTTAAACGCGTTTTTCTCGAAACCACATTTTTCGAACTGGCCGGACAGATTACTCGGGCATCAGCTAACGGATTGACTTCAAATTTGGACAGTAGCTTCCTAATTACATTCTTCAAGGAACTACGTAACCGTTTTTTGATTGGACGTAAACTTTTAATTTTATAAACAATTTTCAGCCTTTTTTTTGCAAAAAATCGATTTTTTTCTTTAAAGTCGCGCCATTTTTACAAAATTTGATTCAAACAAAAACCCCTACGTAGTTCTTCAGCCAATGATATATAGATTGAAAATTTTTTTGGTTTCTTGTTCCAAGTCTCATACTTTTCAAGTAAACTGTCCGGCCGTGGAGACGTTTTAAAAAAAAGGCATTTCGCGAAATCAGCTGCATCGGCGCCATTTTGTATAAAAATGTAAATAAAAAAATATTTTTCCATACTTCAATATATGCTTGAACATCCCTTTTTGAAAAGAAATCCTATTCCCTCTTTAATATTCTTTAAAAAAATTCACAAATTCAGTCTTATTTTCGGCCTCTAGAGTGGTGTTACCCCTTAATTAATATTGCTTTAATTTATGTCAATATTTCTTTGATTCGAAGAAATCAAAATATTTGTTTCACTCATCGAATAGCTACTTATTTCAATCAAAATATTTTTTAATTCAAAGGCTCAAAATTATTGAACTGAAAAAATATGTCTTTAGATGCGAAAGCAAGATTCAAGGAAACTAGGTTGTTAGTTTTTAAGATATAAATTCCTTGAATTGATTATCTCATATTCTGAGGCCAAGAAATATTTCTTTATTTTAAAGAAATGGCTCCTAAAGAAATGATTTCTTTGAATCAATGCACGAGTTTGTTACTTTTGAACGATATTCGGTACAATTAGGTAAACGGTTTTCTGGCTCAAATGAATACAATCAAAGAAATGCATTTCTTCGGATCCAAAAAATTTTTTTCTCAGTGAAGGTAAGAGATCTACGAGAAACTATGTACGTAAGGAAACTAGATATTCTATGTATACCTGCGACGAAGAAAAAGGGTTACGAAAGTAGAAACTAGAAAATGGGGTGTTAAAAGGCGGTTTTGAAATATGGTCAGGAGTAGATAGTGACTCACATGGTAGTCAAGCGGTCGGTTTTATTATGAATGAAAAAAAAGACAGCATCTCAAAGATCAAGGATATGTATCGCCTAGATTGATGTGGGTTATAATGAAGGTAGGAATCAAAAGATTATTTCTTCTAGCGTGCTACTCCCCAGTTGATAGTGACCCGTGCAGAAATCGCCAAATTTCTTCCCGGCTCCACACTTGGGTCAGGCTGGGGGCCCCTAGCCTGGGTCTAGCTTGAATTTTGAAATGGCTCGAGCTTGGGCCCAGCTTGTGTCAAAGTTTCTAAGACTGATGACAGATGGCGCATTGTTATTCTCTTTGGTTACTTATAACTCGCAGGTTTCAAGTGTAAAACTTTACAAAGTGTCAAATTTTGTCAAAATTAAAATTCTTCAAGTCTCTTGAAAGGAAATTGGAGTGATAGTTTGAGCCAAACTTAATTTATGAGTTGTGCGCAAGTGAGTGATTGAAATTAGTGGCGATGGTGGTGATTGATGATAGTCGATGATGAAAATATAAGTCATCATTGAATTTATATTTATAAAAATGCCTAAAATAAATAGCACTCTACGAGTCCGGAGGCATGGCGCGATCGGCAGTATCCCATACTTACACGGTGAAAGTGCAAGTAAGTACTTATATTAATTATAAATAATATTTTCATATTAAGATTGCACGTGACTTCTAACTTCAAACTGAGAAAACTTTTTCGTCGAATTATAAAGTGTAAATATATTGTTAAATTATGTAGTGATGTTCATTTGTCAACTCTAAATTTAAATAAAAAATATTTCTGCTTAATTTCGACTTTTAATTAAGAAAATGAAAAAATGGCTAGGAATCGATAATAAACTAGGGCCAAGCTGGGCGATAAAATTTTGCAATATAACCGGGCCCTGGCCAGATTTGTTGATTCATTCGAGTTTAGCCCAGGCTAGATCACCAGGCCAGGGCCTAGTTTTGCCAAGCCTGGGCCCTGTTTGGGCCATGACCAAATTTTTGCACGGGGATCCGAGAGGAGTCAAATACGCCTTCTGGGACACTTTATATGATACAATAAGTACTTGCGATCATGGTGAAAGAATCATTCTACTAGGAGATATGAACGGATGGGTCGGCGCCCAACGTCAGGGTACAGATAGAGAAAGGGTTCTAGGCAATTTTGGGTATTCAATAAAAAATTGTAACGGGGAAAGGTTAGTTAGCTTTTGCTTAGAAAAGGGCCTACTTATTACAAATACTTGGTTTCGACATAAAATTAACCACATGTACACCTGGCGTAAAGGAAATAGTCACAGTATAATTGACTACGTTATTGCAGATGAAAGACCAAGAGAACTAGTAAAAGATACAAGAGTCAAGAGGGGCTCTGAATGCAATAATGAACATTACCTTCTAGTCTCCAAAATAAACTCAGGAAGGGGATGGAGAAGAAAGAGAACTAAACAAACGAAACAAACGCGAATCAAGATTGAAAATTTACAGAAACCGGAAGTGCGAATAGATTTTCAGAATAAGTTAAACGAACGTATACATAGGGCAACTTGGGAAGCACTTATAAGCAATTAAGTTATACAAGGCGCATGGACTATGCTACGGGATATCATTGTTGCGTACAAGAGAACGTTGAAGATCACAGGTCTTAGCGATGAGGAGAGAAATGTGTAGGCTCAAAAATGATCACAGACACAAAAATAGGAAAGTTAAACGACTAGTCAAGGAAAGTAAAGGTAAAATCAGAACAGAAGAAGAGAAGAAAATACAAAAAGACTTTGAACGAAGCAAGAAAATAGTATTTAAAAAGATGAAGGGAAGTAAAAATACAGAGTTTGTCAGCATGAGAAACAGCAAAGGTGAAATGCTATATGATACAGACGGGATAGTAGACGCTTTGAAAGACTCTTTCGAAGAATTATTAAGAGGTGAAGCTATAGGACAACAGAACTGCGACACAGAACATAATGCATCAGAAAACCCAATTGAGGGAGTATGTTTCACTGAAGTTAGGGATATAATTAAGAACTTGAAAAATGGTAAGGCGTCTGGTGTAGACAGTATTAGCGCTGAAATGCTTAAATGCGATGGAAAGTACATATCTCAGAGCCTGTGCGAATTGATAAATTCATGTATCGAGATGGGGGAAGTCCCAGACAAGTGGAGAAAAGCGATTATCGTACCAATACACAAAAGAAAGGGAGATAAAAGCAACTGCAATAATTACAGAGGTATCAGCTTATTAAGTACCGTAAGTAAAATATACTCAAAAATACTTATCCGCAGGGTAATGCAAATAACAGAAGAAAATATAGGGTGAGTCCAAAGTGGATTTATGCCAGGAAGATCATGTACGGATCAAATATTCAGCTTAAGACAGATCACAAAGAAAAGTTTGAAAGCAGGAAAGACAGTTTTTTAAACGTTTGTTGTCCTAGAAAAGGCATTTGACAAGGTGAATAGAAGTGAAATTTGAGAAGTCCTCAAAGAGTATGGAGTCAATGGATGGCTCCTACAAGCAATAAAAACAATATATGCAGATAACAAAGCGAGTGTAAGGGTTAATGGGAAACTGAGTGATTGGTTCGATATTATGCAAGGCGTGAAACAAGGATGCGTTATGTCCTCGTGGCTATTTATCATATTTATGAACAAGTGTCTAAGAATGGCCCTCTTCAACGAAGAAGGTGTAGATCTCGAGACAGTGAGGGTACATGGGTTAGATTTCGCAGATGACAAGGTTGCTATGGTAGAATCAATCGAAGACTTGCAAAGAATGTTGAGCAAGCTAAATACAAGCATGAAGAACATGGACCGCGAAATTGAAGTAAATAAAATAAAAATCATACTGTTTGAAGGAATATGTGAGAAAACAATATGGCGGGAAGATAGATGGGGAGTTAGATAGGCGCGTAAACGAGGGTCAGAAGGTTATCGGTAGAGCAGAGTCCATTCTCCGAAGCAAAAATATATAAAAAAAGCTAAAATGAAAATACATAATTCTATATTTGTACCGACTGTGCTATACGATAGTGAGACATGGACCTGTAAAGAAAAGGATAAGAGTAAAATTAACGCGATTGGCATGAAACCTCTGCGCACAATTTGCGGGAAAACACTGATGGACGAAGTGAGAAACGGAATAATCCTCAAATAATGTGGTGCAAAAGAGACAATAGTTGACGCATGGGAAAAGAATCTGTTAAGATGGTTCGGACATGTTGAAAGAATGAAAGATGAAGGTCTAACGAAACAAGTGTATAAAGGTAAAGGTATAAAGGACAGAAATGTGTGGCGACAAATAATTTAGAAGAAGAATGTGAGTAGAGTGAATGACGCCTGAAACAAAAGACCTTGGACACTAATGGACCCGAGTAGGGAACCTTACATAAAAACCTTGTCAAGCTCTTCACGTGGGGTGATCGTTCGAGAGATTGACCAGCAACTTAATTCAGAGTAGTGTTGCGGAATGAACGTGTTATTTATAAATAACACGAAAATTCTAGATCAATCTAAAAAATCAATACCTCCTTCCCAACACTACTATATTCCAACCGAGCGAGTCACGCCTACCCTGAAATGGAAATGGCTTAATGGTATAATAATGATAATAATAATAATTAGTTACTCCTTAAGTGACCAGCACTATCAACCGTATAGCTCGTACAGCTGCCCGCTTTCGATTTGAAGTCCGGAAATTATCGGTGATGTAACGTAATTTGTAATTTAGTTTCAGATGGATAGCACTTACATATTCATAAATTTGTTTAATTTATTAAATTTTATTTGCCTCTCATTTTAATTATATAGATTGAGGCTAATCCAAAATTTATATATCTAATAACATATTGCATTCCTGAATGAAAAGCAAATCATAAGTTTAATGAAAAAACCTAGCTGTGAATGTATAATTATATATCTCCAAATTATTGTTAACAATTTGAGTGTGAATCTCAAAACCCATCTGTTTTCCAATTTACATTATTTACCGACCTGTATTGAATGCAAATGTACGGAATCGATTCGATGAAGAGTTCGGATTAATGGATTCCGTTTTTCAATAGGGGCATGTAAATTTTCAACAACTTTTATTGTGAAAATCTCGGATCGCGGAACAGATTTTCTCTATACCAATATGTATATATATATATGTGTGTGTGTGTGGGTGTATGGGTGTGTAGGTATATACTACCTAATATACAGTTTCAATGTATAAATTGATGCGAAGAACATAATTAAAATTGAAAGCATACATTAAAATATAATTAAATAATATTTAGGACAAAAAGTTGAATCTCTCTTGGTAAGATTTTTCAAACTAGAGACAGCACATGTTACACTGTATTATTTATAAAATCCAAAAAGGATTGAGCTTCATTATATAATAGGTGATTCAGATACAAAAATAAATTTTTTAAGTCGTACCATAGACTAAAACTGAATGGACATATAAGAATAATATATTCTTGCGTTTAAAAGAAACAAAAATCGAGATCGATATAACCAATCGATATTTTTCTTGTGTTTCTTATGAGGAAGGAGAAATATTTAAAGTCGGATATTTGATCTATTCTCGTATGTATAGTGTCTCAAGTATGAAAGCACTTCTCTTCCCGTGAGTGCTGCATGCTTAATAGTGGGCGAAGCTTTTAAAATCAGCATGCAGTGCTAAACAAAAACGACAGTTCTAAAGTACCAGCAAACTGGAGGATGATTTGTGGATAATATTCTCAGAGAGCCGTTCTTGTGTAGGATTTGTGGTGAGGGAATTCATTGTGAGTTGAAAACAAAAATATGGACTCTGCTTCGTTTTATAAAAAATTCAAATTTCGGTGTTTCTGACAAATGTTAATATCTATAAAAATAATCAAATTGTTCAAAACTCGTTGCTCTTATTTTAAAGTTAAGTTCTCGAACTATTTTGTTAACTCATTATTGAACTTCTAGTATATATTTGGCCTCAATTCTAACCTACGATCAAACTTGAACAAAAATATTAAGGAACTTTAGCGACTGATGAAAAAACATGGGTTGTCATAGCTTGTTAACTGGTTTTTGAACTTTCTACTAGTGGGTATTTATTTATATCTGCAACTTTATATATTCCCAGTAGTAAAGATGTGGATTGAAAATGCAGCCGGAAAAAGGATGCTTTCAAATGCTAGTGGTGACGAGAAGGAAAATTTAACTCTTCACAGGACGAGGGATCGACTTTTCACTCTCGACCAAAATATTCCGAATTTATTTTAAACGATCTTAACAAACTTTAATAATCGATGAATCTTTTCAAGCCTAATTTCTTGTTAAAGAATTATATAATCAATGAAAAAATTAATATTCAGAGAATCGCGAGCAGTCCTACCAACTATGGCCCAGTGTATTACTGCACATGCGTCAAGCAGAGCCTCGTCATCGGTAGAGAATGGAAATTTAAGTAAATAGCTAATTATTCTTTTCTCTCTGCCAATGACAAGCTCTTATTTGCGTATGCGCAGTATCGTTCCGGGCTTTCGTCAAGAGTACTGCTCGCGAGTTAGGTGCATCTACAACTAAAAACAAAACTTTAATTAACAGTAGCAACGCCTATTTTTCTTGAATACCCACTCTCTTATTACCACTGCCCTAAATACACACACACGCTAATACACCCACTTTCCTTAAACACACTCATTTTCCTTAGATATGCCCTTCAACCAGACCCAACTTAGTTGGTCACATTCCTGTTTATTGATCACACTTACTTTCCTTAGCCATACTCATTTTCATCGGACATATCCACCTTAACTACGCCTTTTAAGTTCTTTTCCAATCCCCCCCCCCCCCTCCTCCGAGAAAAAGTGCTTTTGCTCAGGAAAGAAAATTAGTGTTAAAAGTCCTAATATAAAATTTAGAAATTTGGGAATAGGACGCGCAGGGGGCGTGACCCTTATTATATAATAATTACAGTACAACAAAGGATAGTATGGTTCTAATGGTATTTAATTGAATCCAAATATGAGGACAGCTCTTTCAGCATTGAAATTTCAGCGGTGAGCGGCGCCCTTGACTGGTTCCATTAAATAAATGCCTATTGGGAAAAACCGATTTCCCTCGATAATTCATGTCACCCCTTCCCTCAATTTCGTTCCATCAGCCTTTTCTGCTTGACAAGGTGTGTAAAGCGTGATGTAGAAATTTTGAATGTTTGGACATACATTGAACAATGGTTATCACGCGAGGTACATGCATGGTACGCATTACGAATTTAGAGAACCAGAGTCACGTGACCCACGTTCTACCCAATTATGTATGTGAAGCATAGGCCAGTTTCCTAGTTCCACAAGTAATAATTGATTTATGGCACGTCGTTGATGGTCTCCACTGCAACAATTTTACTGGAACTCTGATCCCAGTAGTGACATTCAATGTTAACATAGAGTAATTCATGCGAGTAATTTAGGAGAAACTTAGAAATTGGTTTTAGAATTAGGTGGATCTTTTTTAGGCGTATACAAATATAATAGAGACTGATGATTTTTAATTTTCTGAACATTCGAATTTAAACATATTTTATTTTCCCTGGCCAATCATATTCGAAAACCAGAATTCGACCCTTTTCAAATTTTCAATAAAAATATACAATTTTGAAAGTTATGATTCTTGGCAGTTATCTACAGTTCCTGTTACAGAAATTACTTGACATTCTAGTATGAAGGAATGAAAAGAGGAATAGTAATCAATTTGAGAAAATAGAGAAATAGAGAAACTCTTCTGGCAAACTGTAAAGGTGATGTTTGCATAATTTGTACAGACCGTACTTTGAGAAATAATCAAAATCATAGCCCATGCGATTTGAGCAGCTTGTGGAATTATTATTACAATTAGTAAGATTTGGGACATAACTTTTGCAATCAGTATGCGGAGTTAGGAAAATGTTCACATTTCTCAATCAGGAAAAATTGAAATTTTAATCATGTAAGTGCAGCATGAAAATCCTTAAAATGACTCGGGGTTTCGCCACATGCTAAATATGTCTTTAGGGATGAATTGCTTAATGTCATATTTTAAGTGCATAATCTGAAGGCAATTATACCGGCTGGAACAGAGATCTATTTCCGGTCAAGTTTCAATTTGCTTAGAAATCGTTGAGTAGCGTATCTTCGTGGCTCAGAGGAATGTATAATGTAATAATATAATACACTGATAATAATATATAATAATAGAAGTTTTAGTATTTTTCGTAACTCTCAATCAAAATTCAGCGTGTGATGGCTAACACAGAGTTTGAAATAATAAATTAATGAATAATACAAAATTGGAAGAGTAGATACTTTTCAAATATTGCTAAATCCTTTCTAAAGAATTTGGGTACGTTTATGTAAAAAAATGTTCTTTTATAAGGATGTTAGGCAGAAGCTCTAGTCTGAAAATTCAAATTTCGTCTAATTTTACTCCATAAACACTAGCAATACATATTTTTTAAATACCAAGTAATACTCTTTTTTTATTAGAAGCGTGTATGAGTAGGGAAACTAGCTGTGAATTTGATCTCGAGTGTTTTCACTTTGTTTGTATTTATAATTATATAGTGCTCATTTTACGAGCACTTTGCTTCCCGTTAGCAAATGTATTTGCTTCCTCATAAAGGAAGCATTAGCTATTTTTTTAAATAATAGAAAAACCAAAGTCTTCATTTTGATCAATCTAAAAATAGAAATTCACAAAGAATACAAAATTACAAAATAATACAAACAAATTTTTTAAAACAAAGACAAATCAGACAAATCAAATTTTGCATTCGAAATGATAATTTTCCGAGCTGGAAAAGAGAAGAGAATATTTGTGTCGAACCCTATCCCTTTCGCAGCTTCATGATTTCTTTACAAAAATTGTCAGTATTATTCTATTTGAAAATTTAGGATCAAAAGTCTTTTCTCTTCATGCGTCAACATTCCATTATGTCGATAAAAAAAAAAGTTATTCCATTTGAAACAAATGTTTCAAATATTATAAATTAAAATTTTAAATATAATATACTTGACGATCAATTCCTTACTCTTTAATCAAATGTATCAATATCATGGGTAAATCGATTCATCTCGAACCTAGGATTTTTTTTCCATCAACTTTGAATTATGTTAAAGAAAAAAGTTTTACTATAAAAAACCGTATTTTCAAATATTATGCATTACCATAGCTTCCTTACTCTTCAATAAAATGTATCAATTTTATAGGTCATTCAATTCGTCTTCAATCAACACAACTTTTCTATTCTCGCATCAACTTTAAATTATGAGAATGAAACATTTTTATTATAAAAATCGTTTTTTAATATAATATAAATGACCATAACTTCTTTACTATTTGATAAAATGTATTATTATTATAAGTCAGTCGATTCGTTTCGAACCAAGGAATTTTTTTCATTCTCTCATCAACTTTGAATTTTAAAGACAACATTTTTACTATAAAAACCCTTATTTTCGAATATGATGCATTACCATGGCTTTCTTACTCTTCAATAAAATGTATCAATATTATAGGTCAATCGATTCATCTCGAATCAACACAGATTTTATACTCTCGCATCAACTTCAAATTATGAGAATAAAAAATTTTTACTATAAAAATCGTTTTTTAATATAATATAAATGACCATAACTTCCTTACTATTTGATAAAATGTATTATTATTATAGTTCAATCGATTTGCCTCGAACCAAGGATTTTTTTTTCATTCTTTCATCAACTTTTAATTATGTTAAGGAAAAAAGTTTTACTATAAAAAACAGTATTTTCGAATATGATGCATTACCATAGCTTTCTTAGTCTTCAATAAAATGTATCAATATTATAGGTCAATCGATTCATCTCGAATGAACACATATTTTCCATTCTCGCATCAACTTGAAATTATGAGAATGAAACATTTTTACTATAAAAATACTTTTTTAATATAATATAAATGAGCATAACTTCCTTACTATTTGATAAAATGTATTATTATTATAGTTCAATCGATTCATCTCGCATAAGCACATACTTTCTATTCTCGCATCAACTTAGAATTATGAGAATGAAAAAGTATTCATTATAAAAATAGATTTTAAATATAATATAAATGCCGATAACTTCCCTACTCATTAATAAAATGTATCGATATTATAAGTCAATCGATTCGTCTCGAACCAAGGAATATTTTATATCCTTGCATTAACTTTGAATTATGTTAATGAGAAAAGTTTTACTATAAAAACCTATTTTTGAAATATTATTCAGTGCTAAAAAAATGCAATAAACATTTTTAGAAATACTTTGGTTAGTTTCAAGATATTAGTGTTGAAAATAAGAACTTAAAATTTCATCAATTTATCTGCAACCTTTTACAAGGTATCGTGTTCACAAAAAGTGTGACATCCATACACACACACACATCCGCACGCATATCCGCACAATTGCTTAGAACATTGCATCAGACATTTTTAAATTGAGGGAGGTTTAATTAAATGAATTTAAAAATGTTGGAAGATGTTATCATCATGAAGCTTTCTCTATGAGGAAGCGTGGAAATAGCTAATCAATTAAAAAAAATTCCAAAGGTCTTCAAAAAAATTGTATATTTGTTTTTTTCATATCAGCAATTGGTTTAAAAAAAAATTAATTTGCAAAATTTGCCCTGCATTGCTCCAGGAAAATTCAAAACATTTTGCAAACTTGAGTGACTAATTATAAACTCAGTCTCTATCCTACATTAAATTTGCAAAACGTTCGTGATGCGGCAACATTACTGATTATAAACAAATGATTATTTTGTTAATTACTCGCCAACGAAAATACCGAAGGTTTTGCAAAATGTTGTTTCTACTTTTTTCCGTTGAGAAGAAACTATTGTATGATTCGTAGAACTAGATACATAATGCAAATTATCGTTTTTTAAATTGTTGTTAAATTTCTTGCAATTTGATTTCTAAAATTCCAGCAAAAATTGCGAAGGTTGCGTTTATGGGTAGCTAATGTTAGAAATGTCTAGATCTGAAAAATAACAAATTTGAAAAAAGTTGTTCGGCCGGCAATAATATTAAAATTGTAATTAAACAAATTAGTTACTTTTGTAAACTAACCAAAAATTACAAACATTTTGAAAACCGTACCCAGCGAAAATATTGAAAGTTTTGCAAAATATTATTTCTGCTTCTTTCAATTGAAAAAAAACTATTATATAATTTGCAAAACTGTATGCATAACGCAAATTAACGTTTTTTAAATTAATTTTGCATTTTTTGCAATTCGACTCATAAAATTCCTACGAGATTTGCAAATGTTGCGTTTTTGGGTAGCAAATGTTGGAAATGTCGATATCTAAAAAATATTAATTTTTTAGAATGTTGGACGACCGGCAAGAACATTAAAATTGCAATTAAACAAGTTGGGTACTTTTTTAAACTAGCCAAAAAATACAGACATTTCGCAAATCGTACTGAGTGATAATTAACTTAGTACTAACATCATATTAGACTTGCAAACTGTTTACTGCATGGCAACATTGATAATGATAAACAAACTTATACTTTTCTAAATTATTCCCCAGATTAAATTCTCAAGGTGTTGCACAAGGATTTTTTCTTACTATCGAAGGGTTCCATACAGTTTGTAACGGATTTAATGTTTTTTTTTTATTGGATAACGCAATGTGGGACGAATACTACGATCCATTGCATTATATACAATTTTCGAGGGTTTTTGAAGGTTTCTCGTTTCATTAAAAAAGTTTTCGAAAGTAATAAAATAAATGCTGGTAAAGGAAAAAGAGGGAAAATTTGGAAGAAAAAAAAAACGAGTGACAATATGCAATTCAGGAATTGGAGCATGATCAAAAATTTTTATTAATTTCGAAAATTAAGACAATTTGAGAGACAATTGTATATTATAAGAAAAGTGTGGATAAATAACGATGTTGCCTTTCCTCCCATGTAACTATTTAGTGTATTGCATATCGAGGGACGAGAGACGACAATTTTTAAAACGCATCTACCGTAATTTTGATTTAATATATATGTGGAACGAGTGAAGAGTAGCATTTTTGCCCTCAAGGTTTGAAACTCTACTTTTAACGCGCTCCATCAAGCATCAAAAGTCTAACTTCCGATAACTGAGTAATGAAAACTAAATTTCTATTATAATATTCAGGAATTAATTTTTTTTTTAACTTATAGTTTTGCCGTTATTGATTGAGATAGTTTACCTTTTTTAATTTTTCAAAAGCCATTCGTTAATTCTTGGTTTTTTCTGAATTTTCACTGTTTTTTAACTTTTTTTTTTTTATCTTTCAGTACCATTTGCGTAACGTTTGTATTTATTGGCTAGTGTAACGAAGGGCCTAATTTGTTTAATTGCAATTTCGATATTGTTGCCAGTCGTAGAACGTTTTGCAAATTCAATATTTTAAGACGAATTGCACAAAATGCAAAATTAATTTAAAAGACGATAATTTAAGTTATGCAAACAGTTTCGCAAATGATATAATATTTTTATCACAATGGAAAAAAGCAGAAACAACATTTTGCAAAACCTTCGGTATTTTCGCTGGGGAGTGAATGACAAAATAATAATTTGCTTATAATTTATAATGTTGCCGTACCACGAACGTTTTGCAAATTTAATACAGGATAGTAACTGTGTTTATAATTACTCACTCAAGTTTGCAAAATGTTTTGAATTTTCGTGAAGCGATGGGGGGCAAATTTTGCAAATTAATTTTTCTAAACAAATTGCCGACCCGATCACGTTTTGCAAAACGTCTAAGTTAACTTACATACATTTTGCGTAATATCAAGTTCTCCAATGTTCACGTTACTCAAGGTTTCCATTCCAAAAATTTATTCGACGCAAAAATCATAATATTAAACAGTTCTTCCCCCTCCATTCACACTTTTATTCGAAAAGGGAGTACCGCCTAGTATCTGAAAAAGTATTTCATTCTAGTATTAATTACTTTATGATACCGATAAACACGAAAAGAGTTATTTAAATAACACATTTTGTTTCAATATTAAATGAAATTACTTTTATTATCCTAATTTGAGAATTTATTCTAGAATTTATCTTAAAACTGCAAAATTAGTTTACGTCAAAAATAACGAATGGTTGACTGGTGCCTGACCTAAGCTCGTTTACTACTACTGAAAAATGGCTCATGATGCATGTCATAGATTAACCCAGAATCCCTTCCTGCATGAATCAAAATTCAAAATAAATCGACAGAATAATAATACGTATTGAAATTTATACCTATCATAAGCTTCTTTTATTTTTCAAGTCATAAAGATACCTTCATTTAGTCTTTATTCCAACCCAGCTTTTACTACCATTGCGTTTCAGCTGATATCACTGTATGCATAATAAATTTGTCAATTAGCGAATTGTGCTGTCAAAGATAATAAACCCTTCAGCTTTCAGTTTATGTTTCTATCCGCGAATCTGTCAATTTAAAAATTGGACATCTTCTAAATTTTTATACTGACAATTCATGCTAATGTATTGGTCGATTTATTGTTAAATACGAAAGTTAATCGTAAACAATATAATATGCCAGTCTGACTAACAATATATTACATTGCCCCTTGGCCGTGGTTATGCGTACCGAAATTTTGGTACGTATAGCTGGGTCATTTCGGTACGAATAGCGGGACTTGGAAAAGAGACTATTTTTATACCTAAATTTCGATACAAATAGCCAATTTTTTCCGTACATACGATGGATTTCAGTTTGTAAGAAATAATTTTAAGACAAATTCTGTAAAATATGGAGGTTGTAAGCAAGGCAATTTTGCAGGGCCAGCAGGCCGAAAAATAAATGTTCATTTATCTAGTAAATTTGGATATTAAAAATATTGAACCTGGGAATTATCAAAAAATATATTCTTATAATTGAGGAATATTGCCATTATTAACTAATTAAATTGGAGATGTTATATTATTGATAATAATATTTATAATGATAAATTTGATAATTTTGGACAAGTGTTGTGATTTGGGCGAGGTTCCAATTTCGATTAGAGATCTTTCTGACTCTCGATAGGTTTAATAAGTGGATTTAACAAGAGTTAGGCAAAATTTTTAAAAGTGTTCAGAAATTTCCGAAACATTCCAGATAAAAAAGTAACGGACTTTTTAAAATTTGTGTTATTGATTCGAAATTGCCATATATATGTTCCGTAACATTCTGTAATCGCGGAACGCAGGGAGCGACACCGCCTCTCGCGTGCGATATAAAGCAGTATGGCCGACGACCCGTTAGGCACGCAACAGCACTACGTGCACGTATAAAAAAAGAACGCGAATCGCCGGAATTCGATTTTTTTTTGCTTTCGCTCCATTTTTCGTAAGTGCAAAACTGATCACCAGAAATAATACGGTTTAAAAATTAATCAACCGAATTATATTATTCTGGACAGTTTACGTTACTACCACAAAAGATTACCAACCGTTTTATATTCTTACGAAACATGTAACTGCATATCATTTCCTTTACATGCTTTGTAAAGTTCCGACAAAAATTTCTAACCGTGGAGAAAGGATTGATTAATACGGGTGGTTTGGCAAATAACGAGAGGATCGAGAAGAAATAACGACCTAAGGGTGGTTCCACTAACGCCTAGTTAAATAGGATGACCCACCTTCATATTATTATATCTGTAGTTCCAAATACGAAGGAAGGCTTCTACTATTACGCTTAATTTAACAGATATTTGAATTTTTGTTGTTCTTGGGCAATTCCAACGCGATCTACGAATATTTGTTTTTAATTGAAGAAGCCGTTTTTTTACATAATTATTTTCATTAACCCAAAAATATTTTCAAAATGATGAAAATAATTTTAAATTAAAAAAAAATTTAATATGGAACAAAAAACAATTTCTTTGCATCAAAGAAGCTTTTCTTCGACTGAGGGCCAATGAATATTTTTTCGTTCAAAGAGTTTGTCTAGTTTTTTTTAGCACAGGTGCCACTTTCTCAGACCCTGTAGATACGACCGCTTTCTTGCAGGTATCGCCTTTTCACTCAGAAATAATCTTCGAGAATTTGAGTTGCTTTCTTTTTGATTGATAATGCGATAAGTAATTTCAACAAAATAAACAATAATTTGAAAAAATGTCTCGGATGGATCTTCAGATCTCTCTATAAAGGATTCAGCGGTTGAAAATTTTCTTTCTCGTTTTTTTGCAGTTATAGTTCCTACTTACAACGGCAGATGTAAGTAGCCTTTCCATGAGTTCTCTTAAATCGTCTTCAGTCGATTGCCAAGAAATTCATTTTATCAGTGTGACAGACAAAACAAAATTGACTTAGAATAATTGGAGCGAGGGGGTAATCACTCGTCAAAAACCTGTACGGAGTATTTAATTACCTATTACGCCTTAAAATGCGTTATCACGCGCTATCACGTGTAATGATCGGGTTATTACGCCTTATTACATAATTATTAAGCATTATTACGCATTATTACGCGAATATTACTACCCTATTGAAGAATATCCCAACAACAAAATTTACTAAAAGTATCAAGGGAATAAATTAGTTTAAGTAAAGCTTAAACCACAACTAAACTCAAATAACTAGTCACAAATGAAAATGAAAATGTTGGTTTCATAAATTTGGGTAGGTAAATTTACTTTTAATTTTTTTAAATCGTATAACGAAAGTTTACGGAATGTGCAAGATTATGGATTTCATGAAATATTTTATGAACACGTTTTTTGTGTTGATTTTAATCAACTATCCGCAGAGATAATTGTTATTTAATTCACTCCTATTTTGGAAATAATTCTTAACACTTTTCTGAATAGAAGAATTTTTTCCGGTACTTGAAAACTTTCCCGTGGCATATATACACAAGAAAAAAATCGCCAAAATCCAGGAATCGAAATTGAAAATATGGGCGTCAAAAAGGAATGAACAGTAAATTTTCAAAATCTTGAATTTGTAATTCAATAGAATGATATTCTTCACTTCTGGTTTTATAATTTTTTCAAGCATGTGCGAAATTTTTGAGCATAGAAATACACTAGAAAAAAATATCGTCAATAATTCTATTACTCTGGAAAACAGGGGTGAATTTGATAGGAATCATATCTTAGAAAATAATTTATTTAACTCCGCGAAAAATTGGGAAAACTTTTTTGACCTCCAAGTGTGCAAAATAGATGTAAACTCAAGGAATTTATAAAAATCTGCGGACAAAACATTTTTTTCAACATTGTTTTTGAGCGCGCATAATCAAGCTGCACACAAACACAAACATGTATGTGTGCGCGTGTATGTGCGTGTAAATTTAGTTTAAAAATAATGCCTAGAACACTGGGGAATGTTCCATATTTCAGAGTCAATTTTTAAATTTTCCATAATAGCTTTGATTCTAATTAGAAAATTCTCAGTTTTTTAATAAGCACTTCTAAATATAATTTGTTCAGTTTTAAAAACGGATTGTAAGTTTTTCAAATTTCAACCCTCAATTTGACAACTTGAATTTTGGGGTCTGCACTTTTCTAATATTTTTAATTTAAACCTTATGAATGTGAAAATATACCGTTTTCAGTGATTATTGCAAGCCAGCGAGTCACTTTCTTACTATTTCTTTTGAAAGTCGATCACTGCTTTCAGTTTTCTTTTCAAAATACATATTTGACTCAACGTATTTTAAATTCAATGCTTTCAGCTGCGTTTAGATTAAAGTATACAAATATTTCAAATATTTCTCTTATTATTCACAAGATAATTTATAGCATTTAAAATTGAATAATTGAAGGTGCAAACATTAAAAAGTATATTAATTTAAAATTTATAGAGTTTGTATTATGAATTGAACCATTTAAACCTCTGAGATTTTTTGAAATACTTTTTTATATATAAGAAAGAACTTTCTTGCATCTGATAACTGCTGTAGAGTAGGAAGAGGTGAAAAGAGGAAAAAATATCAAATCTGATTCTTTTTTTTCGGTTTTGATTTTGTGAGAAAAAAAACGAGCTGTTTAGCCTCCAAAGCAGCTTACTAAATCGGAACTTTACCGAGGAAAATAATAAATATTTTCCCGTATGCGAACAAAAAATGTATACAACATACATTGCAAAATGAAATGTGTTTGTTCAATGTTACGATGTTGTTTAAAGGGATAATTGCAATTTCAAGAACATTAAACGCCTTAATAGTTAAGACATTGTAAATTTGTAGTATTCAGTATATTGAATAATTTTAAATTTAACCCTACATATTTAAATATGCAAGAATGTTGAATTCAAAGTGTTTAATAATTTTAGATTAAAACATTTCAAATTATTCAGTTACGATTTGAAATCACTGAATGTTGTAGGATTAGAAATAAGCGTCTTTTAATACTTGAACCATTATTTCAAAACGATGGAAATCGTATAATTGTACATAAATTTGAAAGTGGTACTATTGAAAATTAGGAGTGCTTCAAATAAATGAACGAATGTTTAGTTTTAGAAACTCTTAAAAAGGCTGCTTTTTCAAGATTTATTAATTTTTAAATAATTTTGCGCCCCCCAAAAAATATTCTTTGGTGAGAAAATAACACCTAATTTTTGTCCAAATTAAACAAATATATCATAGTGGGAGAATTAAAAATGGTGTACTTTGAAAAGGGAAAGAACTTAAAATTTAATATTTTGAAGGTGGAAGCATGTAATTTCAGAAAGTTGGAAGCAGCGATCTAAAGTTCATAACTTTGCACTTGAAAGCATTTACCTCTGAACAAGACATAGATTTGAACCCTTAAAAAAAGAATTTAAATTTGAATGTGAAGAAGGAAATACTTTGAAAGTTAATAAAATATTTTAAAGGTGGAAGCACTCAAGTTTAAAGGAATGAAATTAAAATTATTTATAGGTAGAAAATTGAAAATGAAATACTTTGTGGCTCGAGAGTGACAGCTTTCAAATTTGAATACATTGAAGGTGGAAGCATTCAAAGTTGAATACTTTGAAGGTGCAACCATTCAAAGATCAGAATTATGAAAAAGTATTTAAACTTAAATAATTTGAAAGTAAAAGCATTTAACTGTGTCTACTTTGACGGAGCAGTGAAACTTGAACATTTTTCTGGGGAAGGAATTTTTTAGTAATTATTGTACAAGATAATTTGAATATAATTGTAATTATTACTTCATTCAGTTATATTTTGTTGAGATCTGAAAAGAAATTAATTTATTTTTTACAGACCGTGACTGAAATGTTGCAATATTATTTATTAAAATCTCAATTTTTTTTAAAGATGATATATGCCTGAAGGAATTGTCTAGTATAGTTTACAGTAGATATCAATATTCCTTCTGTCACATTAGAGAATAGATTTAGATCGTAGCGGAATAATCCTAGTTATGGCGAATATCCTGACCACGCATAGTTAAGAAGATTATAGGTCCACAAATAGCAAGCCCGGAAATTTGATGGTCGTGCACACGGCACACATGGGTTGGTAGTTCTCTGGTGGATAGCATTCTTGGACGTGTTTCCATCAAGTTCAGACGAGCTGGTTCGATAAATCGAGAGTATCACTCCAGGGTTCGAGCCTGCCCTCTTCAAGATGATACTCTACATATTCATTTTGCTTTCTATAAAAAAAACTCTTGAGTTTCATATCTGACAGAAAAGACCCACGATAAAGGAAGTTCAATAAAAATGAAAGAATCAATTTAAAATTAAATAAAAGCGCTAATACTAAATGGTCTTTAAAGCAATAAACTAATGTATCACAATCTAAGCTTTGCGCCAAAACTACTTCTGAATCATAATGCCACATTTACAAATATCCTTTGAAACTACAGGAATAATAGAGCTTTTGAAATATTAAATAAAATATATGAAACATGAATGGTAGATAGATAATTTTATATGCTAGATAAAAACTTTTGTGATGAAAAATGTAATTTCGATATAAAAGTTTTTTTTTAATTCTTGCAGTGTCGAATATCTAAAGGAGTTGTCCATTTGAACATTTCTTTAAAAATTTATACGAGAACTGGTTAGCTATCATGAGAGTTCCAGTAATGATAACCATGCTTTGAATTTTGAAAAAAACTCAGATTCAAGTGACTCTTGGATGTCGTACTTGAGAGTTATTTTTTAGACAAGCTTCAACTATTGACACGTAAGGATAGAAGCATGTACACAAGTGCATTTATCCAGTGTATACATCTCGACAAACTTGGCAAGGGCTTTAGCAGTTTGCCTGCTGCATGACTCCAAGGAAGACACGAAAAAGCCTAATAGCCTGAGGGTGCGGAAAGCACTTTGAAACAACCTTATACCACATCTACTACGGCCATTGCATCTTCCCATTCTTTTGAGTCCAAAATATAGGCTACACAGGTGGACATTACAAAAGTTTAAATTAGTAATTTTGCGTTTAAATTCTGTAATGTTTTTTGTGGAAGAATACAATTTCAACTAGAAGTAATAGTGGCAAAATGTAAACCTTAGTACATGAAAATTCATCAAAATTTGTGGACCGTAAAATTGAATGCTCTCAATTTTGCTACTCTAAAGCTACCAATCTTGAAAATGAGAACGAATAGCAAAAACCTTCAATGTACGTCACTGTGAGATTCGTAAAGACGGAAGTCGTACTCGTAACCTATTTGCGCGTCATGAAAAAGATTCGTGAACCGCAAACGACCTAGTTGCTGCGACTTCTTCTCACACCTCAAGTTCGTTTTTTGCGAAGAAATAATCTTGAGAGATAAGGAGGGACGGTCCGCTTTAAGCCTACGTCTTAGATCGGGGCGCGAATCGCTTACTCGTATTTTCCTCTTTTTTTTCCTATTCGTTAAATGCATTGAAACGAACCTCGAAGGGTCTCAGGCATTTCATGGACATATTCGCTCATTGTATTCTTCGCGCAAGACGAAAAAACAGTCTTCTGAAACTCTATCAAAGCCTTTTAATATTTTGGCCTGAAGATCATTGTCTATTCATCCACCTTGAGTTTCCTCTATACCTCCCAAGTTTGATCAAAAGTATCTTTCGAGATAAAAACACTTTTAGGGGTGCCTTATTTTCCTATCAGTTAAATATACGAAACAATAATCTCAATTGCAAAGCTTTGAAGGTGGAAGCAATACTACTTTTAATTTGTAAATGAAAAATACTCTAATAGCAGCAGCCCTAATTTTAGCTTTTGAAAGACTGTAAGAAATAGTACTTGTATAATTTCAAGACGGAAGCATTTCATCTTGAGAACTTCGAAGGTGTGAGCATTTAAATATGAACGTGGTGAAGATAGTTTGGAGATAAAATCAATACAACTTGTATTATTTGAAGGTGAAAGAAATTCACCATCAATAGTTTGAAAATTCTATTCAGACTGTCACAATTTTAAATGATTATGACCTCGAGAATCTCCTGAGTGCACATTAAACGTGAGCTTTGTCAGTGTACGCGAAAGTATTGATGGATTTTTCATCCAAATTTGATGAACCTTTATTAGATGAAACACAAAATCAACGCTGTTTAAAAAGGTAAATTGCTCGAATGATTGCTCGAAAGCCACAAATGGAAGTAAATTTCGTCGAGTGAATAATGAAGTTTATTTTCCCGGTATGCCCAGGAACTCCAATAACTTCGTGCTGCGGAATTTGCATATGCATGTATAATAGTGCATACTTTAAACTAAAATTTCATTCGAAAATTCCGGACCGTTATTATTCGCACGATATTGAAAAACAAGAGTAAAGTAATTGGGGCGAATTAACATTTTTCAATTCATCTAAATCTTGCTTTCTGATTTGTTGGAATGAATTGGAGCGCCTTGGGGTGAATTTCAATTGTGCACATTGACTGCCTGTGAGTTCATCTGAATGCATGGTCAAGGTCAATTCGAGAAAAAGTATCGGCTTAGAACACCCCGACTGGGCTCCGGGACTATTTGTTAAACAGTTACAACGGATCCTGTATAACGCGCACGTGGGTTCTCCTATTACGAACTAAACTAAATAATTCAACACTTGATGAAATTCGCCCTCACGAATCAGGGCGAATTCGAGTGTGGCTTTCACGCTACCGAATTAAGGAGAATTGACCAGTCTTGAACAGAATTAAATTAAATTAAATTACTTATTTCCGGATTTATATGAATTCACACACTGCTCCAATTCGCATTTATCGCAAAATAAGATTCATGGAGATTTCTAGCATACTTTCCCGGATTCGACCCAATTAGTTTATTTTTACTGGATATATAATACTCATTTAGTAAAAAAAGTAAAAATAATTTTTATTTTGAATCGTTTTTATGCTTAACCCTCAAATTTTAACTTAATATTATCGTATTGAGGTATCAATTTAAATTTTGCATTCATAAATTGTTGTTACAGAATGTTTTGACTTTGAAAATAGATCTAATTACTCATGGTGGAGCAGAAATTTCATATCACTTCGCTTGTTAGATTTATTCATTTTTTCACAAAGGGAGTGGTATATTTCCTGCAGAAAATACTGTCTTGACGTAAAATAGGTACAAGTTTCCCATGAGACACCAACGAATGTTTTACTTACAAGCCGAATAAATTGCATTTTGCCTTTCCTTGTTGGGATAAGACCAAAAATGTTTCACGGTCTAAAAAAATGTACGTCCGAGGTAATAAACGTTGTAATTTCTCATCCAGCCCTACGGAAATCTTTTTTGATTTTCAAGTACATCGCTACTGCATTGATTTTTCTTATCAACATACAATATTTTTCGCTCATATGGAAATACTTTGAATAAATATTTAATTTCATCTTGATATTGTATTACATTTTTGTGACATTTTATTGGAATTTCACAAATGATGTACTTCAATTACGTTTATTGATTTAAGCTTCAGATCCAGACAAATCACATATTTACATTTTTTTAGCCTTATGAGTACTGACTAATCGCTGTATTAAACTATCGCTGTTTAAACTATAAGAACACTGCATGCAACTAGTCTCAGATCATGTACGCATCCAAATTTAGTTCTAAATGATTCAAGTTGTAAATCGTTCAGTTAAGAACGTTTCCAAATTTATAATTATTCATTATTATAAGTTTCCAAGCAAAAATTTTTCCATTCATATATCCAATGTATATTACTCAATTTCTCTGGTGCTAATTAACATTTATTTAGAAGATCAATCCCGATTCAAAATTTATACCTGACTTTGAACCTGCACCTCTTTATTAGAACCTTCTTTGACTCTACTTATTTATATTTTCAATTGTTTTCTCTTATTATTTATTTATGTTCAATCACGTTTTTACTTTCTGTTAGATTTTTACTTTGACTTCCTCTTCGATTTTTAACGTGTGCCACACGGAGAAAAAAGTCCGGGGTTTAGCGCAAGAGAGTTCAAGGCGCTAATACATGGACTATTCAACAGGCGCATATCGCAGGCGTCTCTTGTTTTATTTCCAAGAGCTTCCACGGACTTTCTCGGTGAGTCTCCTTGCGATTTGCTTTTAGACCACGCCGTCTGCCTGTTGACACGTTCGCACCACTAAATGTTCGCAAGGAGACTCACCGAGAAAGTCCGTGGAGGCTCTTGGAAATTTTGATCGCACTTTTAGAATTAATGCGTGACAAATGTTCACGCGCTAATCCCTACATTTTTCTCTCCGTGCAGGTATGTTTGTTTTTCTATATTCTTTATTAACCTTCCGTTTTCTTCGCTGTTCTTGATATGTATTGCTTGTGATATAGATTTAAAAATGAGGGCCTCCTTTTTTGACAGAACCCATCCATTTCTTCTACTTAAAATTTTAATTTTCATTAATTACTATTTATATCTGTTTTATAATATTTTCTACATCATTTGTATGTTTTATGCACACGTAATAAAGGTTTTTTCTTTACTAACGAGGGTCCAAAACAGTGACCGAAACTTTTCAAAGAGAATTATCGAATCTTTTATTTTGACCTTCATTTCCAGGTCAAGACTAAACGTACAACATAATTAGGTTGAATCTTAAACTGAATTTTTCAATTTTTCTAGTGTAATTGCATTCATTACGATGCCCAATGAGTTTTTTAAAGTCTATGCTTGAAAGAGCGTTAAAAAAATAATACTGTTGAAATCGCCACTTTTGACATTATATTTGTTTAAATAATAAATTACACAAAATGAGACTTAAATATCTAGCCTCAAGTTCTTCTGAAGTGTGTCACGGTCAATATTTCTGAAAAACGAAAAACATTCGTATTGAATTCTTCAAAAATAGTTTCAAATATTTAACGATAAAAAAGTTTTAAAAGGTCAGTATGCAAATAATTGTTTCGTATTTAAAAAGCAGGTTCGATCCTTGCTACTTTTGGATTATTCAATGTACTATGCAATGTACTATTATTTTATTTTTGCTGATAAATAACAAATGTTTTTTTTTTATTCATCCATATCTTTTGCTGGAAATTTAACTATTTTCTTGAAAATTCGTTTAATTTTTGGTTAAAACGTAATTTTCTGACTACAAATTTAACAATTTCACGATTGGTTGAAAATTGATTGTTTTTACTTGAAAATTCAATTTCTTTTGATTCACCCTGAATTCTGATTCATTTATCCTAAATTCTTTTAAATTCTTTTGAACTATTTCAAATTCTCTTGCATTTGCTTGATTCACTTCAAATCTTTGACAATAACTCAACTCAATGGATTATTATTTTGTTTTATTTCATCTTGAATTTCCTTCTAGGAGAAGACCTTCTCCAAAACGTGGAAAACGTCCATTTCTAGAAGGAGAACCAGATGTAGAAAAAGGTGCGCTTCCAGAAGGCGATTGGATTCTCGGAGAACATCAGGAGATCGAAGAAAATCATCGATGATTTTCTGAATCTCCTTCTAGAAATTGACTTGGATCTTCGATGTCTTGGAGGGGATGGGGTCAACTTTGCACGTAGCAACTTTGCACGTGCCCAACTGTGCACGTCGATGGCCAGACGGACAACTGTGCACGTGAACAGATGGAACTTGCCTAATTGTAGACGTGCACAGACGTCACTTGCCCAACTGTGCACGTTATTTTCGAACGTAAGGGTTTGTATGTGCGGGGTCCTTTATATCTAGGTATCATACATTTTTAACAGTTAAAATTATTCAAACGTGGTTATATATATAATTTCGATAAAATTATTCCTTCCAAATTATTATAGATATATGAAAATCTCTTTTTGTTCGACCCCCTTGAAAACGCACCATTTAATGCACGTGAAGCAGGCGTAATGTGTCTGCTTCCAGCCCCGTGACGTTCGCACGTGCGCATTTCGCCACCGGGCCAACATGAAACTCTACGCCCGCTACACATACACATAAAGTATAGTATTATTTTTTTCAAGTTACTTATCTGTCTTTGATTTCATAAAATCGTTTATTTATTTTAGGTATTTTCTTATGATGTAACAAAAAGTCAACTGAAAAATAAATTTTTTTCAATAATTTTTATCGTGTTTTACTGTTGTTAATGTGACGATGTATAATGACGGGTTACACATTTGTCTTTGTCATTGGTTAGTGAAATCTCAAGGTTTATTTATTTGGGTGGTACACATTTTTTTCTTCAAATTTTCTTGCTCTCACCCCCAAGATTTGTTTGAATACAACAAAAGTAAGCACGTATTTTTACATTGTCATCATAATGAGAAGGTATTGATTTTATGAGAAGAATGACTTTCGTGGATTCCATCAAATGTCGACGTTTAGAGACCCCCTGAGTCAGAAAAAATAGTTTTTACGTCGGTGTCTGTCTGTCGTCGTTGTCGTCGTTGTCGTCGTCGTCTGTATACCGGATAACTTTTGAAAGACTGATCGGATTGGTTCGTGCTTCCGCACATTGTTTCAGAGACCAAAAAGAAAGATCGAGTTCGTTAACCAGCTATTTTAGATGAAAATTCGAAAAGTGAGAACATTTTCAAAAATTTTTAGACCATTTTTTTCAAAATTCAAAAATTCCATGGACGGCTATCCATAGTACTCAGAAATTAAAACAATTTACCCCTACGACTTTTTTCGATAAATAGAAAATTGTCAGAGTTATAGCATTTTCAAAATCCTCCCAAAAAAACAAAAATTAACATTTTTAGCGAAACAAAGCACCATATGAAAAAAAGTCAAGAGACGAAAAACGTTACTTTTTGAACGCCCTACAAGAACGGCATCACAACTTTTTGAATTTCCTTGAAAATTCAAATTCAAATTTTGATCACACATCATAATGAGAAGGTATTGATTTTATGTGAAAAATGACTTTCGTGGATTCCATGAAATTTCGACGTTTTGAGGCACCCTGAGTAAAAAAAATAGTTTTTACGTCGGTGTCTGTCTGTCTTTGTCGAAAACGAAATCTCTTTATTTATCTAAAACAAATTTGTTTATGTACACTTTGTAAAAGGAATGCAAAAAAATTATTGTGAAATAAAGAACAAATAATAAAATACATTTGCTTTATTTTGTTCGGTCCAATGCAGCAGTTGCGAACAGAGGCACAATATTTATAAAAAATCACGTTTTTCAAATATTCTAAAGAAAACACGAATTGAATATTACAGTTTTCAATTCGTAAGATTTGAAAAGATGCGTAATACAGTTTTGTTTTAAAATCCGTCTTAAGCTGATGTCATAATTTGTTCGTCTAAATTATATCTACGAATTTGCTTCCATCCATTTTTGTATAGGCCGTGTAGTTTTTGATTTAATCGTGAAGAATAACATTACAAATAAACAAGTTGAAGTTGTGTAAACACGTCTAGAGATTAATGGCAAATAAGGAATGAATATTAAAATAAGCATGAAAAATAAAATTTGTTCTTTATTTTGCTATATCTGAATGAGCAGTTTGGAGCCGAGATATACAGATATTAATATAGTATATACATTCAATATATTTAAGTTGAACATAATATAGAAAAATTCGCGTATTGGACAAATTTTATTCGAGTGCGGAGCACGAGATACATGATGAGAATGTGTTCGTTAAAGCCAAAGGATCTTTAACAAAACATAATTCACAATCACTAAATTACTACTGTCGAAGATTTTACATTTAATTGTCAAAGATTTTGTATAAACGTGGGAAGTACAAAGATCAAGCGCGTAGCGCGAGGTAAATACGTGATCGAGAGCGAAGCGCGAGATAAATATATTATCGAGCGAGAAGCGCGAGAACCAACAGTCGCGCGCCCTAGGCGCGCTTAAACTTGCGAGCGAAGCGAGCCGCGCGTGCAGTGCGCGTTGAGAATGTGCCCGCTCAGCGGGCAGATTTTTTTATTTCGAAATCAATTGATTTTTAGGGGTTGTTCAAAGCCCATAAAGTTTCACGTGTATTTCATCTGGAAAAAGGCCTTTTTGGAAATTTGCGATAGAATCATTAATATAAGATTATCTTACTGCGTCTGGCATGATTTCCTTCAAAATTATCTGCTAGATACTTTTTACATTTAACCCCTATAAGCCATTTTTACAGCGTCTCGAAAAAAACTCCATAAATGCAAAAATGAAGTATAATTTCCTGCCTGAAAAAAAGTTCCCTTGCTCAAGCATGGGTCAATAATAGGTCAAAAATGTTTAAAGTTCAACGGATTCTAGAGTTTAACTTGCATAAAAAAATTCAAACCTGACTAATTCCCTCTATTTATCATTTCACATAAATTGGCCTAGTTTTAAGTGCTTTTTCGTACCAAAATTCATAATTGGTTCCGAATATCAGAAATGTACGCATTACTCCAAAGGTAAGATTCATAAATCTATTAAAATTGGTTGAAATCGATATTTTCTAGTTGAATAATAATATTTTGCAGCCCAAAGTTTGATTCTTAGATACTAAACTTTCATAGACTATAGCCAGCAAATTTCTAATTCTAAAGAACAAATGGGAGAAAGAATTTGGATATGTGCAAAAATTTTGAAAATCCCGTGACCCTGAGGCCGGCGCGAAAACTGAATTCTCTGAATTCCCTGAATTCTCTGAACTGCCTGAATTCTTTGAATTTCCTGAATTCGTTGAATTCTTTGAATTCTCTGAATTCCCTTAATTCCTTAAGTTCGTTGAATTCCTTGAATTAGCTGAATGCCTTCAATTTAATGAATGCCTTGCTTTCCCTGAATCCCTCGAATTCTCTAAATTCCTTACATTCTTTGAATCCCTTGAATTCACTGAGTTCCTCAAATTCTTCGAATTCAAGAAATTCTCTAAATTCCTTGAACTCTCTGAATTCCTTGAATCCCTTGAATTCCTTGAATTCACTGAATTCTTTGAATTCTCTGAATCCCTTAAATTCTCTGAATTCGAGAAATTCTCTGAATTCCTCAAACTCTCTGAATTCCTCAAACTCTCTGAATTCCCTGAATTCCTTGAATTCCCTGAATTCCTTAAATTCGTTAAATTTGTTGAATCTTCTGAATTCCTTGAATTCGTTCAATTCTTTGAGTTCACTGAATTCTCGAATTCGCTAAATTTCTTGAATTTGCGGAATGCCTTCAATTTGCTGAATGTCTAGAATTCTCTAAATCCCTTGAATTCTCTGGATTCCTTAAATCCTCTGGATTCCTTAAATGCTCAGAATTCCTCAAATTCTCTGAATTCCTCAAATTTTCTGAATTCCTTGAATTCTATAAATTTTTCGAATTACATGAAATTCTCGAATTCTTACAAATCCCTGGAACTCTATGCATTCCTTGACAGTGAGCCTAGTCTTTCACGTTTTCGCGTCGGCCTTAGGCTCACGGGATTTTCAAAATATTGCACATGTCCAAATTCTTTCTCCAATTTGTTCTTTAGAATTAGAAATTTTCTGGTTATAGTCTAAAAGTGTGTATTATTATCTAACAATTGAACTTTGAGCTGCAAAATTTTATTATTCAACTAGGAAATATCGGTTTAAAAAAATTGAATATATTTCTGAAACTTACCATTGGAATAATGCGTACAGTTTTGATGTTAGGAACCAATTGTGAATTTAGGTTTGAAAAAGTGTCTGAAACTATGTCATTTTGTGTGAAATGATAAAAAGAGAGAATTATTAAGGTCTCAGTTGTTTTTATATAAGATAAACTCTGGAATCCGTCGAACTTAGTGCTGGACTGATCAGTTAAGTTTAGCATGGGACGTGGCCACAAGCAATGCTTAGGCCACGCAACGATGTATACATTTCCCATTCTTGAACAATCTATAAACATATTTTGAAGTTTTAAAATTGTTTTAACTGTTAAAAAGTTATTATACGCAGATATAAAGGACCACCCTCGTATGAACCCTTACGTAAGGGCATAAACGTACACAGTTGGGCAAGTGACATCTGTGCACTTGCACAGTTAGGCAAGTGCAAAGTTGTCCGTCACCCGTTCCCGATATAATTCACCAGCTTGATTTGAAGACAAGCGACGCAACCGCATCATTTAGTTATTAGTGAGTTCCCCTTAAGATATAAATGTAAATTCAGAAATCCGAACGAAACTTCCTATACATTTATTTATAGGGGGTTAACCAAATGACTTTTGAGTATACACCATACACGATGAGCCTAAAACAACTTCAGCCGAAAGATCCTTGAAGTTAGATGATATTCATTGCATATTGCTTTATGTTGCCATGAAAGTACTTTTTAATAAAAAATTCCCAATAAGAGATTTTTTTTCCAAATTGTAAATTTTTATCATTAATTTCGTTCACTTTTAGAATTATGACGGCATCATTTAATTACAACCTGAGATAAATCGGTGATTAAAAAAATGTTTCAACAACTTTTTCTGCATATAAAAAACAAAAGTGAATTTTTGTTGCGGGTAATTTCCAAGTAGATAAAGTTGAATTTTTTCGAATCAAAACAAAGAAAGTTTCAATAAAGTTGACATCGTAGCCATTTCCAATGTGGTGGGTAAATTTTAACACGGAAAGGTAATTTTAGTTTCTGGTCAATATTACGCAGAAATCGCTGAAAACATTACATTTTGTTTTTTCGGTGTGTGATAAAAGGTTTTTTTTTCTTCAAATATACAAAAACCTTTGTAGATTATATGGTTATCAATTTGAAACATAATTTTATGGAACAATTTAACTCAGTTTTCATGCAAAAAGAAGCCTATTATCTCTTAAATCCAGAAAATAAAAAAATAACATTAAGGGCATGTGATACTTAGAAAATTATCCATTTTAGCAGTCTTAGGTTCCCCCGGCTTTTTTCCTACAATAATAAAGACTTTGCCTTAAAAATTTGGGGAATGATAGCGAACATGCTAACGGACGTCCCCGAACTCTTTTTTTGTGGAATAATTTAAAAAAATTTAATTTTGCTAATTCCTAACCTCAAGTTAGGCTAAACTCAAGTTTAGCAAAATAATTTTTACATTCTCATTCTAATGAGAAGGTATTGGTTTTATGTAAAATTTGACTTGGTCGGTTTTCATCAAATCTCCACGTTTTGAGACCCCCTGAGCCAGAAAAAAAGGTTTTTATCAAAGTGTCTGTCTGTCTGGCTGTCTGTCTGTCTGTCTGTAGGCACGATAACTTTCGAAAAAATAATCAGATTGGGTTGTGCTTTGGCACACTTTTTTAGGGCCTAGAAAGAAAGAACAAGTTCGTTAACCAGCAATTTCGGATGAAAATTCAAAAAGTGAGCACATTTTGAAAATTTTTGAGAACACTTTTTTTGAAGATTTGGAAATTCTATGGACGGTTATTAGTAGTAAGCAAAAAGAGGAAAAAAATATCCTAATGACTATTTCAGATAAAAAAAAATTACCAGAGTTATAGCATTTTCAAAATTCCAAAAAACAAACGAAAATGAACATTTTAAGCCGAAAAACGCACGTTATGAAAAAAAGTCAAGAGAAGAAAAACGTTGATTTTTGAACACCTTACAATATTTTCATAATAACTTTTTGAATTTTTCAAAAAATTCAAATTCTGATCGCACAACAAAATAATGAGAAATCAAAAATTTCATTTTGCTGTGAAACTATGCAAGATACGACAAAAGATGACTGGACAAAAATTATGCACCTAAAAAAGATCTACAAATTTGTTATTATTCACTTTTTGATATAACTCGTAGTTTTTGTTTTATTTATAAAAAACAGCATTGAAAATAGAAAAAATAAATTTTTAGACGAATAACACAAGCTACGAAAAACATGACGAAGACAACATTTGTTCATTCAAAGAAGAGGTACAAATTTGTTATCCATCATGTTTCGATAGGACGCGTAGTTTTTATTTTATTCGTGAAAATAACATTGACAGTAAAAGAAATCAAATTTTTGGAAAACTTTGGAAAAATCCATTTTCGTTGTAAGAATATATTCAAAATGAAAAAAAATAACTTTTTTGAAAAACGGAAAATCTAAAATAAAATTTAGCTAATAAAATTTGTCGCTTAATTTATATAATTATTCTTGATTTGAAATCAAATATCGAGCGCGAAGCGCGAGTATCTGGATGAGAATGTGTTCCTTAAGGTCGATAGAACCTTGAGTAAATAAATTTCCTTTTCAGTCTAAAATAAAAACAAATTTAACAATCACTTCATATGTAGAGGTTTTGATAATTTTCTAATATTTAAAAATAAACTTTTTCTTTTCATCGAAGTCGAACACGAAGTTCAAAGATCTAGAGGAATCGAGCGTAAAGCGCGATGTGAATAAGCCCGAGCGCGTAGCGCGAGGTGAATACATAATCGAGCGCGAAGCGCGAGATCCAACAGTCGCGCGCCCTAGGCGCGCTCAAACTTGCGAGCGAAGCGCGCGAAGAGAATGTGCCCGCGAAGCGGGCAGATTTTTTTTTGTTATAATCCCTCAAAAAAGAGTTCGGGGACGTCCGTTATACTATTCTATAGCATCTCCAAATTCAGTATTAAAATTTTTTAATTTTTGTGGACAAAAACCCGGGGGAACTGAACCTGATTTACCACAGGTCGGAGTATCACATGCCCTTAAAAATTGTTTCTGAAAATGCGCTCCCACGACTATTTTATTTTTTTGCGCAAACTATGTAAGAATAATGTTCTGCAAAATAACTTCTTGTAATATATTTTTAGGTTGGAGTAGGTTGAGATTTACCGTGCATATTTAAAGATTTCAAATATTTCAAAACAGTTCAGACTATAGGAATTGCTATATGCTTGCGTCACATAGGCGGTCGATTATGTAGTTTTTCACTACCACTGCCACCTCCACTTTTTTTTTTTAAATTCACGTCGATAAAGTAAAAGTAAAGTGAAAAAGTTACATAATCGTCCGCCTGTGTGACGCAATCACGGAAAGCACTCTTTCGAAACGAAAGAGGAGGATCTCAGGAACGTCCCTAGCGGACTGCGTGACCGCAAAGTGACAACATGCATAGTGACAGTCTCGCTCACTGGGCCATCTAGTTGATATTTTCATCCTTTTTCATAATTAATGCTGTTTTCACATATAACGCAACACTCTTTTTATCTTTTTACACATTTATATCTATGTATTTATATGTTTAAAAATTAGGAATTAAAAACTGTGTGCGACAACCCGACGTGCAATACTGTGCGTCAGTTTACCGCACAGAGCTTTTAGCTTGTAATTTTCTAACACATTAACTGATACGAATAAATCAATATAAATGTGCAAACACATAAAAAGAATGTTGAATTCCATGTGAAATTGTGGCTAGATGGAAAGAAGGATGAAAACATACTCTAGTGGCTCCAGCGAACGGCCCTAATAGCACGGAACGATCGCGGAACTTCCCTGGAACGTTCCACGGGCACCTTTAGAACGTTCGAAAGAGGACTCACCATCATTGCTGTTATTATCCAAATAAATATCGCGTAAGCCGTGGGAGATAGATCAAAATCAATGCTAATTTATAATATGGATATTATAGTTTATTATTAGCGGTACTCAAAACTAACAAATAACGGTCCTTTTTAAATATCTCTTACGGTTTACGCGATACAGTATACAGTGAACTTCTTTCTGTTTCAAAGATCGCCTATTTAAAAGTTCACCTAATTCAAGACCTTATACAAGTTTATTACGAACTGCGCAGTTCCTTCACCTTCCACCCCGGTCCCTGTACGGTCAAGCCCGCGTCAGTGGCTGACCAATTAAAAGGAGACCCGAAGAGCGCCCTCCTTGGTTTTCATTGAGTATTTTAGCATGAAGTCATGGGAATCAATACAACATTTTCGAGAAAATATTCTAAACGTAAAAGTGAGTCATAAATGTACGAATAGTAATATTTCTCAAGTGTAGAATGTATTTTCTCAGTCACATTCCATTCTTTTGTCGACGGACGACCTTTCAGTGTACTCAGGTACTCCCACCTCAAATTTCGGACAGTTGATTATATTCGTGAAACGGAAAGATTATCAACCGATAAAAGGATCAAACAGAATTGCGCAAATGCATTCAAACTTGAAAAGATTACAATTCAGACCTTTATAACTTACCTTTATGTTTAGAAATTTGTCTCCAAAAAGTCGTATGCAGTAGCAGTACCATGTACTTAACCTTCCTAACGACTGACATTTCCACCTATCCTAGCAATCTACACTTTAAAAAAATTAATATTCAGACCTTTATTACTTACTTTTACGCTTAGAATACTTTTTCCGAAAAGTTTTTTGCACTCCTTCGTCAAGAACTATACTAACATTCCTGACGTTACCACCCATTCTAGCATGGACATTACGTCATGCTAGGAAACGCACTATTCCGCGAAATATTTAAGTCCTTTTTTGATTCCATCCTATTGATTTTGAGTTGGAAAATTGGTGTGCGTCAACACAAACACTGGAAAAACACTGGCATGCTTAATGCGCTAACTGAACACGACTTCATCAACTGCGCAAATCGGGGCCGCCTGAACCGTTTCCAATTGAAGTGCATAATATTGCGCAATATAATCGACTGAGTACGCGCGCACTGCAACCCTTCCAAGGCGAGAGTCACAACCTTCTCTCGTCCCTTGAGCTAATAAATTGCGTAGGCCAACATTTCTTGGAATTACTAGGTTGATTTCAAATCAACCCGCGCTTTTCAGCACACTACTATCTCACAAAGGTGTGGATACATCCTAATCAAACCCAATATTAGATTACACGAGTTACACGAGCGTAACCTGCAGTTCGGAGAAGTCACCTGTCATTTTCACGAATCTTTAGAAAGGAATTTAAATATCCCTAATTCGCGTAGTTTGAAGATACGTAAAATTGACATACGACTTACAAGACCTGCAGATATGTTTTATTTTATTTGCACGGCAGATGTTTGTGTTAAGAAAAATGTATGCCGAAAATATACCTCTTCTGGCCAAGACCAGGAGAGGTAAAGTTCCGGTGCTGACATACACGTCTGTACTAAGAGAGTACACAAGATGTCAGTTTAATGAGTATACCATCATCAAGTCCCGTGCAGAAATTTCGCCGTGGCCCCGACCGGGCCCAGACTCGTTCATATCGGGCCCTGATGTGGAAATCGAGTCAGGGCCAGACTCATCATGAAACACGTAGCCACCTCGGAGCCATGTCTAGGGGCCCGATCAAACGCCCGATCTGTCCCCGGTCTGGCCCCTATTGTTTACCCGAGTCTAGCCACATTATTTACTTTTCTAGTAGGAATTAAAATGCTTCAAAATAATTATAATTGAATATTAAAGAAAAAGCCAAATTAATAGGATTGAGCTTTATTTTAACAACACCTTAAAAATAATTCAAAATTATTATTTGGACCTCTGCTTCCGATTACCGTCCCAGTCTTTTGCATTCCAAAATATAACCTCAAAATTCCAACTACTTGTTTTACAAAAAAACGCTACCGAGCGGAAAAATGTCAAATAATAATTTCTTTGACTAAAATGAGGAAATCGAATGTTTAGGTTAGAACTTGGATCCAGTACAATACAATTAAATATGTCACAAAATGTGATAATACCATAAAAAATGTAACACCATGAAAGACTTGCCTTCGTTGCTTTCGTTTTCATCGCGTAAATACGGAATTTTGCTGATGGCACGATGTTTGCGAACACGCGGTATGCTCCTTAATTTTGGCATTTATTATTAATGTATTAAGAATATATTATACGGTCGAACACTCCCAGAACATTTGCAACACAACGCCATGAAGGAAAACAAAAATTAAGGTTATGTTCATGATTATATTACATCTAGCGCATATGGCTTAAGATGGCGCTGCGAAGAGGCTATATGACGTCACAGTTCATAGCCCGGTCTGGTACGAGTCAGGGCCACAGAATTCTTCCTATCAGGACCAGATAGTACACATCGGATCAGGCCCTAGTCGGTAATCGGTAATATATATGGCGATTTCTGCACGGGGTAGTAACTTGATATATATATATATATATATATATATATATAATATCTGGATACGTGCCTGAATCAATTACTGTTTAGGATTTAATGGAACGTGTTAAAAATCTATATTTTGATCTTTAGTCTTTAAAGATACAAGAAGTTTAGTTTTAAAATCTGAAAATTAGGTAGATTTAATGAAATTAAACTTAAAAAAATATATTTTTGGGTTCAAGAGTTTTGCGTATATAATTTTATTTTAGAATAATTTTTTAATCTAAGTTATGAATTCAAATCGGACCTAATTTTTACGATGCGAGTTTTCTTCCTTTCTTAAATATTTTATAAAATATTGTAATTAGTAACACGATTCTTATCACGATCGAAAGCTCCCTTTTTATGCTAAAAAAATTAGTCACAGTTGGCAGAGTTAGTCGTTCCTGCTGGCCGAGGAAAAGTTGCTCTCGAGTTTTGCTTAAGGTAGATCTTAGCAGATGACATGACTGCGTAATGTGTACAAGACTTGAGAAAATGAGCGTATGCGAGATGCATTTTCAAGTAACAACTTATGTGTATTATACGTATCCTCGCCACATCAGGAAGTTGAAACGTGAACTACGTGAGTATATTTTGAATGGCATTGGTTGGCATTACATATTATCGTTCTAAAGTTAATAAGAACAGCTTCTCACGTCGCCGAACATCTCATGCGTCGCAGGAGATCGTTATTTGTAAGTTTTCTCGATTAGAACTTTCTATTAAGTCTTTAAATTTGATTGAACTTGTAACGATATTGTCTACTGTATGAGTGCGCGCCAATTCTAAATATGATGAATGTCAATAACCAATCAGGATACTCGTTATTAGCGATATGCGGGACGAGTTTCGTCTTTCGGGCAAGCAAAAATTGTGTTATCATTCGCTCGTGAGCTCTGTACTAGTTAATAATAACAGGTCAATCGAACAAATTTATAAAGGCGCTACGTTTTTCGTACTTGTTGAGACTCGAAGAGGTATGTGTATAAATTTGAAGTGTATTGTGATATTTCAAAAAATGGTTTTGCGTCATGCGTGTGAATGTGTGTTTCCAGCGTGGCGCCGATTATTATCGATTAAACAATCAAGCGTGGCGCCGATTATTATCGATTAAACAATCAATGTGGATAATGTTATCAATATCAAAATGTTGATTATGGAAGGATGCCCGATCAATTCTACATTTCTGATGGACCTCAAAATGTGTTGATGTTTGGTGAATACAAGGTCGATTCTTTTCAAATAATGCTCCTCTTCGAATATATTTAAGGAATTCGCATCATCGAATAACCGCATTAATCGTCATCTGAAATTTAGATGGTAACTAAACGTTTTCTTTTGTTTAGTGATTCGTATTTACTTAATACTTATGTTTTTTTTTGTGTGAGTGATATCTCCGATTGACGTTTACATTGTCGCAATATTTTGCATCGTATCAGTATTCTCATTTTTAGTATATTTATGATGACATGATTTTTTAATATGCTTTGAGATTGCAGTTTTATACAGTCTCAGGTATTCATTCATTCTTTTGAATAGACATCTCGCTTTGAAACGTTATTGATTGCTTTTGTCGTATTACATATCTGGACCTTCCTTGTTCTACAACTATCGATTGAACTAAAAAATAAATAAATACAAGTTTTTAATAAGAATAAACAAAGAAATTCTTGCAAACTAGACGACGCTTCATCTACTTTTTGTAGTATATTAACGTATTTCAAACAACAGTTTAAAGGAATCTTATCATGAAGAAGATTTATATGAGGTAGAGGGAAGCGCAGTTCTTGCTTTTCTAGAATTATTATACTGACAAGGATCACTTAATTTTGTTCCTCAATTTTTTATCATGAGATTTCAAGGAGGTAAAACTTAATTAATATTATCATTTGTATTTTAATTTCTGCCAAATAATATAAATATAAATACAACTAAAACGTATATTTTCGAAGTGGAAGCATTGAAACTTGAATGAGCTGAAGGTAGATGCATTTCTATTGGAGAACTTTTAAGGCTAAAGGATTTATTTCTGAATGCTTTAAAGGTCTAAATGTTGAATTTTGAACAACTTACAGAAGAAAGCTCTTAAAACTGAATATATTGAAATTGAAACCGTTTCAACTCTAATACTTTGAAAGTGGGAGCATTATTCAAGTCTGCATAATTGGAATGTGGAAAAACTCAAGTTTGAATTTTTGCGATGGAATTATTCAAACTTGAATAATTGGATAGTGAAAACCTTTAAGCTGGAAAATTTTTAAGGTGGAAGCATTTAAGTTTGACAATGTCGGAGGTGGAAGCGTCTTAGCTTGATAATGTTGAAGATGGAAGCATTTAGGCTTGGATTTTTTAAAGCCGAAAGTATTGAAACGGAAATAATAATTTGAACCTTCCAAATTGAATAGTTTGAAAGTGTTTTATTCTTCAATAGCCAAAGTCACATATGCTAAAAGAACCAAAAATTCCCGATCGAAAATTCTGAGTGGTGTATGATCAAAAGAGCTTCAAAAGGCGTTCAAAGAAAGTGCACATTTAGAAACCCCTATCCAGTTTTACGATCTTTGAAGCTAGATTCTCGCAACCAAGACATCTTAATTGGAATGCAAGCTTCTAATGTGTCTCCTAAGGGCTTAAATTTTTCTTGTATCTCTTCCCTATTCCTTTACACACACCCCCACGCACTTTCTTGCTGGTGGGAGGGGGACCTACAGTTTAAGGTGGGTTCCGAATCACCAAGAGCAACAGCCTTAAGTACTTAGAGAACCTTTTTCTCTAGAGGTACCGGTTCCACGACTCTCCGGAGATGAACAACTCCCTTGCTATGCTAGTGTTCACAGCATGGGCCACCGAGGCTCTTCCAGAGTTTAGAAATCCCTATCGAGTTTTACGATCTTTGAGGCTAGACTCTCGCAGCCAAGACATCTTAGTTTTAAACTTCATTATTGTCCTGGCCTGTATGGGAAGCCCTGCCAAGGTTCAATGGTCTCAACATTTATTGTGATAAGAAACAAACTTTGAATTCAGGCGGATAAATGTGTCTATGGTTGCCTCAATTAATGTTAAAATCAAAAGGTGAAACCCCGACGATTATCGAATGATAGTGGTAACAACAAAGAAGGACGGTGAAGAGGGTTGGAAGCCATTGTTCTCGCTCGAAGTAGTTCGTAATCGAATTGGTAATAGTCTAGTTGTACGAGGACAAATGGAATTCAGGGAATCTCAGGGAAATAAGCCACATATCTACAGAGGTAATTGCGCGCACGGTATGGTGTCTCAGGCAATGCCCTCGATTATCTTGAGAGAAAGTATCAACTAACAGCTACTAATTGTAATTTAAGAAAATGTACGTCAACTTAAGTAGGATACTTATTGTTTCCAAATTGTCTCGATTCCTCGGAATTTTATTGGAATTCTCTGATAATTGAATTTTTCTATCCTGAAAAATATTTTTCACATTTTTAAAGTGAAAGAAAAAACGTGCTATTTGAATTTCGATCTAAATTGGTATCAAACTCGCAATACCCCATCAGTAAACTCTGGAACAATTCGACAGAAGTTCCTTTAACCTGACGGGAAAATTCAATTTAAAAAGTGTCATCCTTCTAAACCTTGCACTTTTTCTGCTTCTCTTGGTGCGAAGTAGCAGTTGACAAGAAAAGTTTTGTCTAGCATTTCTGGAATTCATGCTTTAACCATACCCACGTCTAAAAAATATTTTAAAAAGCCACTCAATGTTTTAAAGGAAAATTCAGTGTTCTTGAAGTGTAACTTGGTTTTAATCACAATTTTCTTGATGCAAAATAGTGAATATAAAAAAATAAAGGGGTGAAAATTTTTGAATAAAATTATTATATTTGAATCTTAAATTATTTTACGATTACAACACATTTTCCAGGCCGGTACCAACCAGAGGACGACAAGACCAGAACTGAAGACTCTGTAGAGAGTTTCATTAATAGCGAAATATGAAAACGATAGATTTCTCCAACAAAAGGAGAGCGGTTCATTGTGTCTGGAAATGAAACAGCTTTGAACTCCACTCTAAGAAGAAAAAAATATCTTCGAAGAAAAGAGATCGACGAATCAAGAGGAAATCTTTATAGTTGCAGAGAAACATGGTTTGAAGCATAATAGCACTTTTTAGAGAAAAATAATTGCACCCGTTCAAAAAGATTCAGAATCACATTAAGAAATAAGGGTAATCTTACTGGCCGTGTTTATCTTTATGAGAATAACAGAAGACAGTTTACTCCTTACCGAGGTAATATATGGGCAATCCTATGTAAACTTTATATTTGAATAACTACATCGGATCATATTTTCTATGCACAAACTTGTAATACAGGTGGAAAATTCACCTCTGATACATGCTAAATGTCTATCGTTTATATATTTTATAAGACAATAAGCTAAAAATCACACGTTTTGTTAAAAAAATATTCTAGACTCTAGTAATTCTAATTCCCAATATTAACAAAGTAGTTTCTCTATATATAAATGAGAAAACGTTTTCGTACGAAATAAACTGTCGCTGCTGTAAAGGACAAGGCTTTCTACAAAAGTAGTTCATATGAACGAAATATATGATACACATCGCATTGTCAGAGATACGGATATACTCATAAGTGTCGAATAAAAAAATATCGTGTGCTTTAATATTTATATCAATTTAAACAACGAATTTCGCTGGTGTAACGAAATCAGGAATTTAAATGTGAGAAGCTTGCAGTTTGTTGGGGATTTATAATCTTTTATTCTGACCTTTGTTTAAAATATTCGAATGATGATATACGAAACATAAAGACATAATTTTTAAGTATAATGGAAAAAAAAAGATCAGGTGAGAAAGATTTATTTGAAAATTTTGTATTATGAACTGTCTAAAAATTTAAAAAAAACTAGCCTTCCACTAGTTCAATTGTTTCGAAGACATTTGTAAGAACATATTAATAGCCCGTGACATGAAGCAAACGGTTGTACATGAGTGAAAATGTAATTGTGGTAATCCAAAGAAGCAATATATGAAAGGTCATATGTGCCGCTATTTATTTATTTCACAAAATGTATTTGACAGAAATGTAAAGGTTCTAGAGAATTGCCCATATGGGTCTTACTCATACGAGTATGTAAAAATACAACGATTTACCCTCAGTTTTTTCTATGATAAAAGGAGGGGAAGTTGCCCAGTTGTGGGCATCACCCGGTTTTGGGCACCCTGGCAAAACTTTCGACATTGAACAGAAATAGCTGATCTGGCGATTGTCATTTGTGCACCATGTGGGCACGATGATTTAGTGCTGACACCGAAGTGAACAGACAATACCACGCTTGTAGATATAACCGCTGAAACAACAGCAATTTTCTGTTAAATAAATCATTGTTCAATACCAAGATTAGAGTTTCTCTACCTCTTAAGTATAATATTAGATAAATTTGAACGTAAAATGCATTTAGTTTTAGTTTGGTTTCCCTTATTAGTTAGAAGTTGCCTATCCGCCAGAAAAAGAAATGTGCTACTTAATTAAAAGAGGTCAACATACTCGAGATTGTTCTGTGTCAAGTGACTGTGAGTTGTCACAAACAATGAACTTATTCTCACGTGTACTAAAACTCGAATGCGAAGATATTGACAGGAGTAAGCCATACACAACTTGCAACGATTTTACAACCACTCGTAAAAACATGGATAAGTGTAACATTTTTTAGTACTTAAATATGTACAGTGTATACTTCCAGGAGGATAAGGGTGGCTAACAAAGTGATTTTTACACTAAAACACTATTTTAAAGTTGCTGTCACGGAACAGACTCGAGTTCAGGGATAATAAAACCAGAATACGAGCTCTGTTCAAAGAGAATTTCTGCGAACGCAACTTTCCAGAAAAAAATCCAGTTTATTTGTAAAATGAAAACAGAATATGTGAATCTATATTTGAAAAATGAGAAGTAAAAATTGTTACTAAAATAATCATTTTCTCAGTTTTAAAGTATTGTATTTAAAGAATTATCTATTACAAAGATTGTATTTTCAAAAATAAACTCTGATCGCAGTATTCGTACCAAGTGGCTAATTTGATATATGATTCGGTTTTTATAGTGTTTCCACAATACGATGGCAATTCGTATATACGCCTACTGCCACACTCAAAAAGCTCACTGATATATCATAATATGTATTATATATATATATATATATATATATATATATATATATATATATATATATCAGTGAACAAGCTATAAAACAATATCAATAGAAGACTTCAGCAAATATAAAATTAGAAATGTTTTTTTATCTATTAAAAAGTTGATACAAGAATGTTTTTAGTCTATGAGTAAAATTGTATAAGGAAGTAAATTTTGATAGAAGAGAGATTAACGAATTTAATTTTTCGAAGATGAGAGAGCCCAGATGAAAAATGTCGCGATAATGATATTGAAGAACTCGAGTAATCGTATTTTACGACATGTAAAACTTAAATTAATCTTCAATTAAATTCGATTGAGTTCCGAGACACTCGAAAACTCGTATTGGAACACCACTTTGCCTTCTTTATTGCTGAAGAGTATAGCACTATACACTATTCGTGACGTAGAGCTGTAATCCAATTAACTCTGTATGGAGTGATGTGAAGTAAGGTTCATTAACTAAGAGCAGGCTAAGTGGATTCACGAAACCTATCGGTATCAACGCTATTAATAATTATTCAACCTTGTAAAAATAACAGCCATAAAGAGGTCATCCATTGTGGATCCACTTTCAACAAATAAAATCCTGATATTCTTAATCAATGCAAAAATAGACAAAACTTTCGAAATTACTTCACTGAAAACCGTTTTTATATTTTTGCTGTTCAGAATTTCTAAAATATTTTGTAAACATCAGATTAAGAACCAAATTAAAAACGTACCTATATATAAGGAAAATTTATCTCGTATGTGTACCGAATGCAAATAGTATGCAGAACACAAAATGGCTTTAAAAGCTTCAGTTGTACAATTCATGGGCTTTCAAGATTTTAGTTGCTCCCTTTATAGCCACTTAAGACTTAGTTTCCTCTCCGCAGATATAGGAGTTCAAAATATGCAAGTTTCGATATGCAATTCTATACGAAACCAGTTTCGTATTTTATTAGAAATTTACAGTTACTTAATTGATTTTAGAATCAAGTCTAATATAATGAAAAAAATCGAATACAATATAAATAGAATAGACAAATAAAACAGAATCTAGCAAAGTATAATACCACAAAATAAACAAAAATCAATATTTGCAATTTTATTTTAGGCTTTATCGACAGATCCTTGAATTAGTTTGACTCTCTAATTTATGAATCCATTAGTTTCTGCCCAGTCAACACGTATACGAAATTAATTTTCCTGTACCTTTCTCTACATATTATTTTCCTTAACTTGAATGGCTTTTATTTTTACTTATTTGTTGATTTTTTGAACCATGAATTTGTTACTGGATCGTTTAAAATTATTTGCCCAAAGGGCAACTGTGAAATTTTGGTAGTTTCGGAAACGAAGACTGATAAAAGTGATTTTTCAGCTAGCGTATAAATGTTTATGAGTTTGCGTCACCACTGAAAGTGGAACAAGCAGTTGATGGGGATTTAAGGTTGATGACGTCATAAAAGCTTGTGAATTTTGGAAAGCTTAGGGTGAGCGAGGGAGATTAGGGTTGACGAGTTGAGCAAATCGTACACACTGGCAAACGCTCTTAGAATTGAATTTCATTTTGACTCTGTTTCGAAAGTACCTAAAGGAGATAGTTGGTTAAAAATGTATAAAATAGAAATAAAACATTAATTTCGTATAAAAATATCCACGAAGAAGCTTTTATAATAATAATATATTAGTTACGAATATGTGAATATGGAAATAAAATGTGGGATGATGATAAAGTATTGATCAAGAGTAAAATATTGAGCACTTGAGTTCTGAGAGAAAGAAAGAAGTCTGGACAGGAAGGAAGTTCATTCAGTAGATAGATGAACATTTTACTCACAAACGAAATACGTTTGTAGATTTATTACAGAAATTGAACATCTACAGTGGTGGTTACAAAAGCTTCTTTTCCAGGACATACATCATATGGCAGAAGATTATTTTCTGCAGAGTAAAAGAAAAGTACAAAAAGAAATTTTTTAATTTGAAGCGTAATTCCTGTGAAACTAAATATATTCATCTAGTTTTTAAAAAGAAGTTTCTAAGCAGATCGAAAATATTTGTTGTACCTACGCTTACAAAATTTCAGTGACCCTAGACGCCCTTTTCATCTAGACACCGCCATTTCAGAATGACTTCAGAAAATATCAAACTAGATAATTATAGAAACACAATTCCGCAGAATAAAGAGAAATTATACTTTTACTGCAAATATGCTTCTAAACCTAAAGGCTTCAGAGTTAGACATTTTTGATTGAAATTTAAAAGGCTTAGAATTTTGAATATTAAGAAAATTGGATTAATTTTATTCATTTTTATGTGAGTTTCATGATAATGAATTAAGTTTGGATAGCGAGCGTATTTCTTGGTCGTCCTGTTCTTTTTTTAGCTACTTTTACCATATATTAACAGTGTCCGATAAATATAACGGAAGGTTTTAGCAGGTGTACATGGTTGTGAAGTATGTTGTTAAAATATAATAACTAGAGTGTGTTTCTAGTAAAACTTATATTCTTAAATTATCGCTGAGGTGGCTGTCAAATTACCAATAGTTAGGTTATATCATCCTCTATTTTTAACGCCAGCGACAGAATTCATTTAACTGATGTGATGCTACGTGCTTAGGATGTGCGTTCATTTCATTCGAGACTTGGTCTACTTTCAAATTCAGGAAATATGCTTTTAAATATGAAGGTAAAAGATTTGCACAATCAAAAATAAATTTTCTAAAATACATGCTTACGTGAACATTGATAGGTCTTAAAATTAATGTTTGTTCCATAACCTACATAATAAACCATTTCTTTTCACAATTTGAGAAGCCTCATAAAATATGCAGACTTCAAATCTATGTAGTCAACTTTGAAAATTGCATTTGAAAGGCTTCAGTTTTTAGAGAAGAAATATAATAATCGCTGGGGATTGTATTTTTAATTTAAATATATGCCACTGGAGAATGTTTTTTAAAATTAATTTTCGATTGCAATGTCTTCAGTCAACGTTTTGAAAACAAAAGATTTTTTGTGTACAGATTTGTAGAGTATATAGATATATATTTATACTACATTGTCATTGTTTTTTTCATCGATTGTTCTTCGTTAAAATGAAACCATGTTTTAATAATTCTGTAATATTTAACATAAGTTTTTAATAGAATTAAATACAAATACAAATTTTAAATTAAATAAATTTTTTTATAATACCACAACTGAGATAATAACACTTCCAATTGTAAACCTGCGTACCTACAAGATATTATGTACTTTTCACAGATTTAATAAAACTCACTGATGAGGGCCACCATTGTGTGCCGAAACGTCTGAAACAACTTAATTCGTTTCCATTCACCTGACCCTAAAGCCAACAACTTTTATCAACAATTTCTACAAAATTTAAATATAATAATAATAACCAACTTGAAAAGAAAAAATAATAATTTTGCGTTCATGTTTTTCAATTCAAATTGTTGATTAATTCGAAATAATATTGAGTTTTTGAAAAGAATTTTTCTATGAAGTTGTATTGTAAATCTTGATACATAGAGTATTTTCGGCTGAAAGCATTTCTTTCGAAATTTAATAGTTTTCAAGAAAAATGTTTCCAACCATGTTTTTATGTCTTAATTCGAATATTGTTTTCAGTCCGAGTACATCAAGGCACAATTTCCAAAATCAGAACTTTCATTTACATTTTTTGTCTTAAAACAAAGATTTGGATCAAATAGGATATAATCATAATCACAATCTTCTTGCTAGCACCCCCACTTTCGATAAACTTGAATTAAAATTCAAGATCTTTGAAATTGTTAATTTATTGTCTTAACTCTTCATTTTTAAACTTCTGGTACCGCAAATCAATGGGGCTAAGAACCGGAGTTTATAAGGTTCACGTAAAAATTTTTGTAACCATTGTTCACATGTAAAAAAATTTACACTTCCTCTTCAGCTTTTCAAAATTTATGCAAAATAAATTATTAAAATTCCGAAAAGAGGATGTGAATAGGAAGGTTTGTTCTATGACCATATTTCTCTCTCCCACTAATGAGAAAAGTACTCACTACGAACACTGTGACGTCAATCAGTTGACAAATCGACAACTTCGTCGTCTCTTGACAACCTCCTCACCCGCATTTCCATAGCCAGTGTTGGACAAAGTATTATGTGAACCTAATGGGAGACGGCGATTCACTCGTATGATTGCCGAGCTTGCTGCGCTCGCGCGGTAAACTTCACACGCGTCAAGAATCGCCAACTTCTCCCACTCGATGCACAATATACTATTTCTATACAAGTTTATTAGGACATTTGTTTTTATTTTTTAATTACTATTTAATGAAATAATAAAATGACAATAATTATTATTGATTATGAAGATATAACGTAAAGTTTTGTCTCATGCATTTGATCCATTGTTTTCCCCTCAGAACTCACCGAAGTGAAGTTAGCTAGTGGTTGAAGTGAAAATAACTAATACGTGGTTTTCACATTATGTAATAGTACATTTCGTAAATAATGCGGACTGACGGCCTTTTTGAAACGAGCGCAATGTTTTTGTAACGAGTTTCAAAAAGGAAAGCCGTCAGTCTGCAGGAATCATGAACGATAATTTTCAGAAGAAAATCGTAAATGGCGTGATATCTGTTGCCGACGTTTCGTGAACATTGCAGTTCACTTCTTCAGGGCTGA
>CAKNXH010061510.1:168303-214730 GCA_932178445.1 Andricus quercusramuli
TTAATATTTCAACCTAAATACGATTATTTAATAATATAGTTGAGTCCTCAACGAAAACAGATTATTAACTTTGAAGCAAACGGTTGCATTTTAAACCAAAAGAGATTAAATTTCTAGGAAAAGAGTTTAATTTTCAATAAAATAGACGACCTCCGATAAAATATATCTCTGGGATTTACTGTGAATGTATTGTAGGAAAATAAAAATAATGTTATGTATTTGAAAAAGATTCCTTACGTTTTCTCTTCCTTCATTTTCATAATACACTGCCCAATAGTCAATAGATATAGCATTTTTTCCTGATTTCAAGTAAATGTAGCGTTATTGATTTAAAATTAAATTCATGTATTTTGTTAAAAAATTATTTTTTCGGTAGAAAATTATTCTTATTGGTTGAAAATTAATCTTTTTAATTGAAAAATCAACTAATTGGTTGAAAATTCGTCTATTTTACTGAAAATTCAACTCTTCTGCTGGAAATGTAATCTTTTTTGGTTCAAAATGCAACTGTTTGCTTCAAAATTAATCATCTGTTTTCGTTGTGGATTTAACTATATTGTTGAATATTCATCTCTTGGTCGAAATATTAAATATTACATTTTTCGTCGAGAATTCATGTTTTTTGGTTAAAAATTCAACTACCTGACGGAAAATTGAACTGCTTTATTAAAAACTTGTTTATTTGGTTGAAGACTCGTCATGTTAGTTGAAAATTCTACTTCTTGATTGAAAATGCAACTATCTAATGAAAAACTCGTATTTTATGTTTGAAAATTGATGGTTTTATTTATGGGATTTACTATGAATGCATTATAAGGTGATGAAAATAATTTCATGTATTTTGAAAAGATTTTTCAATTTGCCACAAGTTCGCAATTTTTATAATGGATCGACCAATAGATATAGCATTTTTCTGATTTTAAGCAAATGCTATAGTTATTGATTTTAAATGAAACTCGTCCCATTGCCAAGGTTACTTTGGGCATTAAGCCGTGAGTGCATGCAGACGACTAAGTGCCACCTTGGATTCAGGGAATTAGACGAAAGAAAGGTCGACATAGGCAGATTCGTCTCCATGCCGGCATCAGGACTATTGCCCGGGCATTAGGGGTCGTGCATAAATTACTTAACGCAATTTTCCGACAATTTTGACCCCCCTTCCCCCTATGTAACGCTTTTGCCTACTTTTCCCTGTACATTTTCACCATTATGTAACACTAAGCTAGACCCCCCGCCCCCCAAAAAGTGTTACGTAATTTATGCACGACCCTTTGACATAGACCTAATGCCGTATTTGGTTTAAGGCCTACGACATATACAAGGACAAATGTCTAATAATGGCTCTCTGAGACGATGAAGGTGTTAGTCTCTGGACAGTGAAGGTGCGCTGATTGACGCTTGCAGATGATGAAGTTGTTATGGCAGCATCAGTCAATGACTTGCAGAGAATGTTAAGCAGACTGTATACTAGCACGAACGGGAGGAGTATGTGTTTTAAGATTAACGTGAACAAAATAAAAATTATTTTGTTTGAAAGAAGGGATGAGAAAACAGTATGCGACATAGCCTTAGATGAAGAGAGGATAGAACAAGTTGATGATCTCGTATATTCTGCACAGAAAAACAGCGGGATCATTTTTGTTGCAGGTCATTTGTTAAGTTCTTGAAATCAGTATTTATTTCTCAAAACAGGAATACTTCAAGTGTGACACTATAACATGAACATAGCTGCATTCTTATGCTTCGATGTCTCATTTTGTTTGAAACTCAAAACAAACCGAATCAGCATACTTTTAAGGATCAGCGGTTTTCTAAGTGGAAGTTTATTTACTGCTCACGGAAAGACGGATGGAGCGAAATTCAGACCAATAAACAAAGGTAAAAAGATTATCTGCAGTATAGGAGCCATTACTAGAAGTAAAAATGTGACAAATAAAGGTACAATTGCAATATACATATAATTATGTAAAAACCAGGGCTTACATAAAACGATGTATGGGTGTGAAGAAAACAAAATGTATGCCAGGATAGGTATGTGCAGAGGAAAATTATTTTGAGGAAATGCGTGACAAAAAGTATTCGCGGCGTGATAGACGCCTAAAATGTAAGATTTTGGATATTCATACTTATTAGTAAGTTTGTTATTTCTGTGCCAACCATTACGCGCGATAGCTGTGTAAAGCTCTCGACCTGAGGTAATTGCTCCAGAGATTAATCGGCGACCCAGATCGGACCGGTGTTGTGGAAATCGTATGTTGTTTGAATAAGCAACACGCGACTTCTAGATTGATCTAAATCCATCCCCTGATGGCGGTGTGACACATGTGAATAAAACAATAAGTAATGCTAGTGTTTGTTCGGCTTTACAATATTTTTTCCACATGAAATTACTCTTTTTGGTCAACCAAAAAAGACATTTCATGTAAAAGCAAACATAAACTAGCATTAATTTTTTTTTACCATACCCCACACCGCCGCCGCGCCATAACACTAGTTACTTGAAGAAAGGTTGATTGAATATGTAAATTTAATATTTGCAAGTCAAAATATGCAGAGTGAAGAATGTATAAATGGCTTACTAGTATTGAAAATTGTATTTCAAGACTTTATCTGTTCTTGAGTATCGTATATTCTTGAATTCTAATCCAATATTGCGACAACGTATCTATCGCATAGGCACATGGTATGCAAAAAAGGGCATATTGAAATCATTTCCACGAAATGAGAATTTCTGAGTGAATTTTTGAGATCAGAAAATTGGGAGATAGACAGAATTGATATTCAGAGACAAAAAGCTTCCGATTTTTTGCATACAAGTTCCTGCTTAACAAATGTTGTATATATTATGAAAGAATTTATATCCAACTGACAAAATTGCATTTACAAATAATCAGACCGGAAATAATTAATTGATCAGCGTCCGTGAGCTTGATTCTAAAGGGGAATTTCGAACCACACGAACCCTCCACCGAGAATCTATTTGCTGTAAGCTAACAGCAATCCCTTTTGAACGTAGTTTAGTGAATTTCGTTCTGAAATCCAAGCATGAAGCATAAGAATGAAGGTCTTATTGAAAAAAATCAAGACCGCTAAGTTCAGATTTCTCGAGAAATTTTACTGTAAAATGTGCACTTTCAGTAAATTTGATTAAAACTAAGTCAAGCGGTGGAAATTATGATGAAAACTTTCCACTTCTTAGAAAGATCGTGTCTTGGTTGACTAAAATTCCGTGATCTGGTACAAATATTTTCAGTAAGCCCAGTGAGACGGGAAAGGGAGGCTACTTTTGCCGAAATTCGGTGAGCGTAGACCAAATATTTTCGGTGTCCCTATATTCTTCGTATTGAAAGAATTTAAAAAATAAAATAAAAAATTAAAAGTACATACAAAATTGCAATTGAAGGTTGGCGTTTGACAATTTTTCAGGAGAGACAAGAGATGTTACCAAAAATCAAATTTTCTTTTCAAAAACCGTAACCAAGATACGTCAATGCTGAATTGGATCGTGAACAGTAAGATTCAATAATATTATTAGTTTCCGAGAAAATGGAGAAGATATTTTTGGTTTGCTCGAAGCATGAGTTTTCTCAACTTTTTGGACTTTCTAGCTACTGATTATTGAATCGATAAAAAAAAGTTTCACTGGAATATGTCATTAGGTTCCAAGTAAATGGAGGGGAATCTTTTTCAGTTCAATGCGCAAGTTTTTCCAAATTTGGAAGTTATTAATCCAGAATTCTGAAAAAAAATACAAACAGGAATAGCAAAGAATGTTGACAATGTTTTTATACAAATTTTACAATATGTACTGGCATTTATCTGACTTCTTAAGCCTTCTTCATTTTCGCAAAAATGACGTATGTGCCCTTTTTTGAACGTCACCCTTAAATTGTGATAGGTTTTCCCAGGCGGAAATATGATATATAGTTTATATATAGTGTGTATATATAGTGTGTGTGTATATAATATTCATTTGTTTTATATAAAAAATGTATAAAACAAACGAATATTATATATAATACTTCACACTATATATAAACTATATATAATATTTCCGCCTGGGTTATCGCAGTTTTTTAAAGAAAAATCGATGTAACGATCAACAATATTACTGCCAGAATGAATGTGCCCAGCTAAATTTGTGCTACAGACACAATGCCCATTAGGAATTTCGCCAGGAATACATTTGGGCTAAAAAGTCGAGTGTGTGAGTTGGTGCCAAGACACTTGTTGACACAGGCTGTATTCATACGCCCATTTGTGTGGACAGGGTGAATATGCGTGTCAAAAGGTCTCGGTGGTATTCACATCCACATTATTCCAGGTATACATACATAGGATTTCATTGTTCCAAGCTGATCGAAGAAGGTCTTACACACACGCTCTGCTGGCATTATGAAAGTTATTCGTCAAAACCTCGAAGGCGCACCACCTATATGAGTCCACGCCTATGCCAGTCAGAACTTCTCTCTACATTAATCCAACATACACCCTACTCGTTGTGAACTTGTGACACTTCGTGATGGATTAAGCAAACTTGCATGAAAGTATCAACGCTTGAAACCCTATACTAAGATTCTCTTCTCTATCCTCTCAAAATGTTAGAAATATGAGTACTGAGTTGCGATTGGCACTCTAAAGACTAGTTCCACAATAAGGAATGACAAACTTCAGGGAAGATACTGTCTGAGGAGCTTGTTTGATTTAATTTGTTCTTGACTATTTCAACGGCGATACCACGCTGAAAACACCAGTTCCCATTAGATCACTGAAGTTAAGCAGTGTTGGGCGCGGTTAGTACTTGGATGGGAGACCGTTCGGGGAATACTGCGTGTTGTTGACCCGTCGTGGGTGTGGTGGACCCACACTGGTAGTATTTATCCACCTAGAAAGACTACCCGAATCGGGTAGTGAGGCAATGAACTTTCGAGTTCGAAATGCTAATCAATTTTTTTTTTTTTTTACTATTTCCTGAAGTCTTAGTTTGAGTATCAGTCAAATACTAAACAAAGGGTAATTCTGATATAAGTTCAGATGTGACTCGGGGGGTTTTCTTCTATTTTCAAATTTGAGCCATTTGCTTCTTGCTTTACAATTAATTTTCCTTTCTTTAATGCACGTTTTTTGGATAGACATTAGTTTCGCTGTGCAGGAAAGCCCTGCTTCGAAAAGATACGGTGTTTCATTTAGCCAATCCGTTTTCACTGCCTTCATCAAGGGTTTGATTTTCAAGAGTGCAAACATATCAAAGCAATAATGTGTCATAATATATGTCCTATGATCCATTAACTATTGTTGTTGATGACAATTTTCAACTGTCAACAAAAATTAATTTTATTACATGATATAATAGAGTTGAACACAATGCAGAAAAGTTCGCACATTGTCCTAATATCGAGTGCGAAGCACGGGATACGTGGTGAGAATGTGTTGATTAAAGTCGAAGGAGCTTTAACAAAAGAAAATTCACAATTACCAAAATTACAGTTCTCAATAGTCATAGACGAAGCGTGGAGAGCGTGGTAAATAAATGATTGAGCGTGAAGTGCAAGATCTGACAGATGGCTCAATTCTGACTATCAATGGATTTTTACTTGTTTATATTACACTATCAGAGCCAATGAAACATTGCCTTCTCTTTTCTACCCTAATACCAATTCAGAAGCTCACAGCTGATTTCACTGAGCTACGCAGTTTCATGATTTTTCAAATACATGTTCCATGGAGAATAGACATAAGAAGACCTAACTTATGTACATTGACTTCACCGAAAACGAGCCTTTTTCTGCCCGATGTACATAATGCATTTAAATGTTGAATCTTCTCGAGCGCGGCGCTAGCGTGGCTCACGTATGAATGGCCGCCGGCATAGTCCGTGTAAATATAACCTGTGATATGAACCTAAAAAAAAAAAAAAAAATTCCTAAATCGCTTAAACAGTTTCTTGAGCCATCTAAATAATATTGGAAAGTAAAAACTGCTATATTTAAGTCGAAGTTCGATATCAGTTCTGTGATGTATATGTGTATAAGATGAAAAACTGGTAAGTTATATATGCTTATTGTTTTCATAAGACAAAAATTTGTTTATTTTCGGTTACATTACTTTGGTCTCCTTATGTCTATTCTCCATGACATGTGCCTTAAACCTCAATAGCGTGCTATGAACTGATTTCAAATCCAGTGTCTGGTTAATATCTTCAATAAATTTCGAGCAGTGATTATAGACACCAGATTCACTTCATTAAATGAATTTTCCAAATGTTCGCATCTATAGCCAAAGATGTCCGAATTCCGACCAAAAACAGTCGATGTTCATTATTATTCCAACTGATGACAGTCAATATTTATCTTCTAGTTAACAATAGTGGAATTCATTTTTCGGCTCAAAAACTGGATACACAAAGCAATGACTGCTCTCGATAAATGATTCATTTTCCTGATCAAAGTAATTGACAAGAACAGTGACCAATCACTTTTGTATAGAATTAACACTCTTTGTGAAAATAAGAAAAGTTGAAGTAAATTGTCAGCAAACCCATTGTCAAAAAAGAGATGCGTTTATAAATAGATTTCTTTCTTTTATCACTAGCAAAACTAATCATCGGTTCGTTCTAGATGATTACCACCCTTTCGATGAATAATTGTTTTTAAAATCCAGCCCATTTAACATTTTTTCCCTTATTACTCAAATTGTATGAAGTGGGAGGCCGGAAGTGTGTACTAGGCTTCACTGGCAAGTCTGCCGTTTGTTACAAAAAGCTCTTAGATATTGTCCAATAAAATATGAAACTGATCTATATTCACTTTATTGAATCAAACAAAAATGTTTCGGAAGAAAGTTATTTTCATAGCTCTAGATATCATTATAGCATTTTTTCTAGATCGAAACGTTAAAAAATTATCCGTATAAATTTATAAATTCATGAAAGCTCCGTCAGTTCAGCTAACGACCGCTGGTTTACTTCCTCTGATATCGCGATATGAATACAGATATTTACACTGTATTTACAGCTCATTGGCTGCTTCGATCGTTGAGAATATATATGTTAATGCCTATATCTTCGATTGTTCAAAGAGTACGGTAACTACTCATACTTACACATAAACGTGTACTTCAAAGTTTCTATATGTAAACGGCTTAGTTCTATGGTGCAAAATAGAGATCAACAAGTTCTTCAATTTAAATTGCTGGAAATTAGTATATTTTCTAAAATTCTGTTCTATTTTTAATTATAATTCTATAACCTGAAAAGAAATGTCTAGGCACACCGAAAATATTCGGTCTACACTCACTGAATTTCGGTAAACCTATTCGCCCTTTTCAGTTTTCTTGGGCTCACCGATAATATGTATTCTACGCTCATCGAATTTTGGTGAACCTAGACATGGCCAAGTTTAAAATACCAGCGCAAAAATTCAAAAATTTGTTGTCCATCAAAATATTTTTCATTTAAATTATGCTAGATATTCTTGTCAATTTTTTTATAATTTTCTGTCGTTTTCATCGATATATAAATAAATGGAAAAGTTCTTTCAGAGCAGAAGCTACAACTTTTACTAAAAATCAGACACCTTGAAACAATTTTTCAACTACTTACAAATTTTTACAAAAAAAGTATCATTTTCACATTATTGCATTTAATTGTTGAAATACGATTCCACCAGGCGAGACAAAACTAATTAACATAAATAAAATACTAATAAGATTCTAGTCTTCTTTTACAAAAGGCTAGGTTTGCCATTGGAAATTGTACAAAATACCAGCGTGACAGAGAATAAAGAAGGAGATATTTGTAAGATACAAAAGGAAACACAGGGCGATATTATTTTCAGCAGCAAAATCCAATTTTCAGCATCATTTCCTTTTTTTGAAGACAGAATTGGCATTACAAATTGTGGGAAGTTGAATTCTAGGATCGAAAAAATTTTAGGAACAAAATTATTGTCAACTTTTTTGGGTTGGTCATTTGTGCAGGAATGTCTTGCGCAAGTGAAAAAAAACTTTAAAAATCTTAGGAGATCTTTGTAGAGAGATTTTATTTGGAGTTTATTTGATTGGCACTCGACAATTATTTTCAAGCCTTTTTCATTTTTGATTTTCATGAGTAAGCCTTGCTTTTTAAAAGAAGAACTTCAATAATTGTTTTTCTGTTTAACTTATCATTGAAAATTGCAAGAATAAATTGCAAAATCATATAAATACGAATATTTATATTCCTAACTAGCAAGGTCTTGAATTGGGTTCGAAGTTGATGAAGTTTGCATCTAAACCTTAGAACCTGTTAATTGTACGAAAAATGTTCCGAATATTGGTCAAAGTAGACGTAATGTTTAGTAGTTCTAAAAAAACAATGATCTAGCCTTGATAGATCATGAATTACGGCCTTTCGAAGTTGCAATTTTTAAATTTTTTTCTAGCAAATTTAAAGTTTGCATCAGGACCACTAAATAAACCGTAGAAAGGACTTTTTTTAGTACAAGATGTCTGGACTAAGAAGAGTATTGTGGAATACAAAGTAAATTAAAAATAATAAATTAAATTACTTGAGTGTACCATTTGCCCTGAAATTTGTTTTATAAGTTATGATCATAAAACAGAAGAGTAAGAAGATTCAAATGTCACTTAGTTTTCAATTTTTGTATAGACAATTCGGAATTTTTGTAAATAGACATCGAATATTATATTCGGACATACTATTACACTGCTAATTTTGAAACATTCAACTTTTTTTCTTTCTTCTTTTTTATGAAGCTGGGGTGAAATGGGACAAATTGGAAGAAAGCAGTATTTGCTTTAATTCCCAGGAAAAAGGGAATTGGACACAGGAAAGGGGTTGGTCGACGAAGTAGGATCACAAGCGCGAATCGGTTTCGTTTTCAAAGTAATCGAGTTGACCAATGCAAAATGAGGGGTGCGAAAATGGACACTGATCGACATTGGGTCCACGCTAAAATTCGATTCTATCGTCCTTGGTTCCATGGAAACTGTCCGCTGTTCAGCATTACCAGCTCGATAAACAATATCAGGTACTTTCTTACCTTGGGTATCACTAATGCTTTTTAGGATGAATTCACTAATTGTAAGATACACCACCAAGAGGAAAGATCCAGGTACAATCGTTGACACTCTGCTGCCAATAACATCAAATGAATTCTAGGCCAAACTTTCACTCCTTATTCTTATTACTCTATCCTTCTATCCTTAGTAAACATCTATGATAATTTAACGGTTAAACTTGAACGATTAGTAAAGAGTAGTAATTGACAGAATTCGGTTGGTCGTTGAGTTGTAACAGCTTGGGTTGCAAGAGTCCTGACGACACGATTAGACGATTACACTTATTTTGGAACAACACACACAGATTTTTGTCTAAATATCACGATTATTAAGGTATGATTGTATCTCTTTCACCCTTGAACTTGAAACTTGAAACTTCAATACTGAAATTTGGAACTTGTGAACTTCACTCCGAGTATTCCGTTGATATTTAGACTTCATAGGGAGATTTTTTTCTTAGGCCACTATATTATATTCCGTGACAATGCACAATTAAAGAGACATCCTTTTCATCACATAGAACTTGCCATTGGCAAATTTAGGCTCCCTTCAACTTAATCTGCACCGTATCCCCCATTTTGTTTAGGTATAGGTCGACGTAATCTAGCGCAGAAACACTGAAACACGATAGAGGCGGTTCACCATATTTTGCTGAAAACACCCGATACATTCAAAATAGAAAGGTAATGGCCATTTTAAACTAAAAAAAGTATCATTAAGGGATATTGAAACGCGAGCATCCTGAAGAAGTGGGATACGAAACCTCACTCGCCGAGGGCTGTTTCGCTCGAGGGGCTGAAAGCCACCCACTGCTGCATGTATTTAAGCTTTTTGTTTCCATTTCGTTCCCGTTTGTTTTAAGCAAGTCTGCTTTCTGGATTAGTCATAATTTCAAATTCCCCGAACGAGAATTTCGTCCGCTTATCGCCTTTCGTCATTCTCAACGCGACGTATCTCAATAAAAAATAGTCAAGAGATGTGCAACATAGAAAGACATTTTTGTATTTGTATTTTCACGTTCTTGAAGTGCAGAATTGCACAATACAAAAAACATATGGAAAGCATGAAGTTGAGTTTTCAAATTGATATACCATTCGAAAAGGGAATTAAAGTACCAGCTTTTAATACTAAAACCCTTGAACTTTCATACTTTTTAAAGCTTTCATTTTTGATACTTTTAAATTTGTAACCCAAATTGAATTGTTATTATATACATTAAATTAGCGAATATCTATTTTTTTCTGATAAAAAACACTGTAATTGTCGTTGATGATCGTGACAAATAGTGGTCGAGAATCGAAAATAAACTTCAAGATCTAATAAATGCATCTAAAGGATGCCAGTATATTCAGAAAAATTTTGTTTGTATGTGGCAAACGTAATAAAGAAAAGAAGGTTTGTTCAAGCAGTCATATGAATATTTTAATTTCTTATTCTTGATATTCTCTGAATTTGAATCATAGAAAAGTGGGTCACTGAATCTAATCAGTAAAATTATCGCTGTTTCACAAGGAAAACTCACTAATTCAAATAGCTAGAAATGAGTCATTGATTCAAATAAGTAAGGAATCTCGCTGATTCAAAAGAGTATTTTCAATGAGAGACTAATATTTCAAAGACAAATCTGTTGATGTGTACAAGAAAACAAATTTATTTTTATCGTAATCATATAAATAAAATCAGAAAACGTTTATTTATTCAAAACACAAATTATAGCAAATTTTTTTCCTGCTTGAAAAATTGCTTCTATAATTTCTCTATTTATATCAAGCAATTCAGTGACAACATTTATTTTTGGACGCGTTTAGGATAAATTAACATATTAAATGATAATTTTCCTTAACTATTAAAGCATCTGATATTTTTAATTATTATCAGTATCCGGTCTATACTTTGAAAAACTTCTAGAGGAAAATATTTACCAAGTGGTAGGTAACCCTCTGATATTTTCCAAGTAGAACATGGAGAGCTTTTATAGGAAAATAAATATGACGCTTCGATTTCGAATACTTGTCGGTTCTCAATTTTGAGGAACAAAAATGGTTATCGAAACTAAAATTACTTACTGACTGAAAATAATAACCCTTTAACGAATTTTTGGTTGATGCGGGAAGAATCAAAAGTAAGAATAAAATCTTTTTTAAATCTAATTCAGCCTTCCTTTCTGCTTTTTACTTTTTTTTTCACGTGATTTAAGTAATATGGAATACATTTGATTGAACCTCTCATTGAAACCCATCCCTCCCTTTTGATAATTCATCATCTCAGTTACACTTTCCCGGATGATAGCTCGCTAACACAAAAAACTTTGATTAACAATGCTCTTATGTCTAACGACCCGGCGCGTTTGCCAGACCATGAAGATGGAAGCTAGACTCGACTCTCGACCCTGCGATCGTAACATGTAGTAACGTGAGGCTTTAATGTCGCGTGTCATGAATAAAATTGTTGCTTCTCCTTCACGTAGGCAACAATACAACACTTGCGTGCACGTGCGCCTCACAAAATCATAGACAATCTTTATTATTTCATGCGTTTTCAAACAGATCTTGACTGCGACGAGCCGACTTTTTAGTTTTTGAAAAATGTTGATCGACATTGTCAGCGACAGCTACACAGCCCTCGGATGTGATATATACCGTCTCTCAGTTTTAGTTTTGCGGATAGTTGTGGCTTTCAGCAAGTTTTGGCGCACCCTCGAGATCTTTGGAGGACACCACTGATTTTTCGACATTTCGCGCGCGCCGAAAATAGAAGGTGAGGATGACCCACGATGGGCCATAGGCCGTGTAGCACGGCTTTTGCTACTGCCGGCTGCCACAACGTGCACCTCCTCTACTAACGTATCCCACCCTCGGTTTTACCCCTTCCACCAAATTCACCCCTTCCATTCGAACCCCTCGCCAATCCGTAGTCTCCTACCCAAAGACCCTCGTAACCCTGGCGCATGCGGAACCAACCCTCAACAGAGCCTGGCTCCTAGGGGAGAAGCAGCACCCGCGCCCGGAGAATCCGACCAGTGTTGCCAACTCCGGGAAAAAATAAAGCGGTTAACTCGCATAATTACCAGAGCTTCGTGGCGTCGCAGGCGTACTGAACCTCGTAACCAGGGACAAAAGAATCCGGCGCACAATGTAAATCAATTTTAGGTTTTAACAGGAAAAACGGTTTCACGTTATTGGGCTGTTCATTAGCCTATACCTTAGATATGTATAATAATTTTCAATAATTGTTAACAACAAGTCTAAAAAGCGCATAGAAAAACAGTCTTGTATAAAAAATAAACATTAGGACGAACATATTCCAGTTAGCAACAAAATTTAGAGTAATATGTTGCTTAAACATATGATATTTCGTGAAATTTTCATAGACATGTTTGGAGATTTCGATAATATTGACGTTTTTAAATTTTCTCTTGTACAAGAATGACAAATGTCCCTAACAATGAAAACTGTATTATAATATCTTTAAATATATTCTTGTTGACAGGCTGTTTTTCATATAAAATGCGTTGGAAGGCTGTAATCTTTAATCTTTTTAAGAGAAGAATCAGTTATTTAAAAAAAAAAGTTTCTTGATCGAAAAAAACTAGGTCATATACAATTTTGTATTATTTTCAATCTCAACTCTGGCAGTTTGTGGTATAAGAAATAGTTATCTTCATGAAATAAATTCATGAAGAAATGGTAAAATATAGTTTTGTATTATTGTCCGTAACAAGTCTCTGGAATTTGTGTAGACAACCATCCTGGTATTTATAAGTAAACTTCAAAAGGAACATTATACATTTTGGAACGAAATCTAGGGAAGGATATTCTTCAAATATTTAATAATTTGTAAATTTTCCTAATTTTTTGGATAAAATTGACATTTTTTCATTTATTTTTATACAAAATAACAAATTTCACTAAAAATTGTATTAGAATATTCTGAAATATATTTATATGATCAGACAGTTATGTAGAGTTGAAGTTTTATAGCCCCTCATTCCACCAAGAGAAATATACTGTATGAAATACGAAGGTAGGCCATTACGCTAATGATGTTAGAAAGACAAGAAGGGAAGTTGGAAAACGGAAATACTTCGAATTTTCCGGACTCGTACATTCTAAAGTTCTCTCTAACACGCGTCGTATAATTTCACAACAAATTTAGAATTTTTGAAAATTTGTGTAAGTTTTGCAAAATTTAGCCTTTTCAATTAAAATTATAAAAAATAGACGTGTCCATCGTAAATAAATTTTCAAATTTCAAATTAAAAAATTCAGAGCTACTGAGTCAAAAGTTTGAATCAACTAACTTAAAAATTATGTTATTTTATGTGTATTGAGCTGACATAGTTACTTATGTTCTACTCCTTGCAAACGGTATTCTTGTGATGTTATTATTCTTCATTAAAGAAAGACGAATCCGTTAAGGTTCAACCTAAGAACATTTTTATATCGATTCGAAACTTGAAGCATATACGTTTCACCTGTGGATCATGATCAAATAAGTGAATATTCACAAAAAAAGGAAATAAATCATTAAGAATTGAAGAAAAATGATGCATTGTTTATATACTTTTATAGTCTCGTAGAATATATTAATTTGAAGAAGAATTCTAGTTCGTAGACTTATAGTCTTCTTTATTTATGCTTATTACTATTCTAAGTAACATTTGCTTATTCATAAGACAGGCTTGAAATATAACACTTTCAAGATCCTATAAGTGAATCAACGACACTATAATATACCTCCGTTGAATAGAGAACTCTGGAATACTTGCCAGACTCTACAGTTCAAAATATATTTTCATCCCTATGGTAGGTTGGAGCCTCCAATTCTCAAGATTATTATTATTTATCGGAATAAGTGCATTATTATAGAAGGTCGTATCTTCTAGACTTGATCAATATCAGATCTTGGTGTTTCCCAAATGTAACGTCAATATTATATCTGATAAAGCCAGAGACACAGACCTTCTTCGACACAACCCTCGACCTGATAAAAATCATCTAAACCATTTGAGATATATCAGTCAGAAAAAATATGAAATATCGATTATTGGAAAGCTCCGATGCAGAGTGCAACAAACTGCTCCAGAAGTCTCACAAGAAATTAGATTCCTAAGGCACTGCATCTCAACAGATTAGGGACATTCAGAGTTCTGATTCCTTTTAAAGTTTAGAAATACCATCAACGATGGTCAGTAATTTCAGCATTAGATGTGAGATCGGTAAGAAGTATTTTGAACAATCATCAATGACAAGTCTCCTCTTTCTTTCTAAATTTCTACTATACTAAAGGCTAATCACGTCAAATATTTCTGACAAAAATACCCACCATCAATGTACCCAGAGAAACCTATTAGAGAATTATCGGACCTAATCATAAATCAGTCTAAATTATCCCAAGTGCCAGATTAGGGGTAGATTATCTCTGGGGAAGTCTCCAATATTCAATTATTCGCCAACCAATAGCTCCGCGTTAATTAGCCCGAATTGAGGATATACCGATATTACAGATACCTGGGTATGCATTTACGAGACTGTCTTCAAGGATGATAAACTCAGTCCGGTATGAACAGACTTAAATGCAATGAATTAAGAAATTTGTCTTGAGTTATTAGTAGCTTCGGAGGAGGTAATGAGCATTGAAAATGAGGCTTGGTGATGTAAAGAAATGAGGGCTAATGGTGGTAGAAGAGCGGGAAACGGTCTAACGTAGTCGAGTAGCCACGCGTCCTCCGTACGCTACCGCGTCGCCACACCATATTGATTTTCTACAGCGGTTCCTACGATTCGTCCGTAGAAACCCTGCCGGGCTCCTCGCTCTCTCCTTCAGCCTTCTCTTCTTATAACCTAACCTTCGCAATTGCGAGACCTGTTCTCACGCATTAGCGCGTTCCTACAGAGAACGTGCCCCCATAACCTGTCGCGGAATCTATTGATTTTCGCCTTCTTTCTATTGTTTACGAATTAGATTTTAGTGTGCCACAGGATCTAAACGAAGAATCTACTCGCCTTCCACGTGATGTAATGTTTTAATGGATGGTTGCGATGTCTTTCTTTTAATCTGGATGTTCAGCTCTAAGACAATTCTTTCAAGAATTAAGTTTAATAGTAGCCTTAGAACGGTTAGTATAACCATTCAAGATAAACCGATTCAGCAAACCCTATAAAATCGTTCCCGAAAACCCTTTTAGCAGAATAAAGTAAGCTCCTTAAATAAGTTACATAATAGCCTTGATAGCAATGCCCCATAACAAATACTTTAGTAGAAAAAGATAACAAAGTCCCTGGCAATGACCTGCACGAATGGTCAAACTAATATCATATAGAAAGAAATTCTCTGACAACATATATATACACACACATATATATATATATTTATATATATATAATTTAAAAAAAAGTTAAACAACCATCGCAGGGTACCACTAAGAGCAACTGCGATCTAAAAAAAATGTCAATAGCCCCCAGTAGAACCGCGGTAAAATACACCTATGGCCACGTCTCACATCCGCGAAATGGGTGGTCACAGGGCACGACGAAATCACAACGACAGGCCTGCGAAACCCTCGTGTGTCTTGAGGACACGAAGCGACCCAAGGATGACAGCTTTCTGCATCTATCTCGCAAGTGCCTTGGCATATTTTTGACACGCGGGTATGGCTTTAAGGTTACGAAACAGTGATAATTTAGCACCTCCGAGAGCACCTATCACAAGGACCATTACTCGTACCGAATATTTTGGGTACAGTCGTTGCAGCTCTCTTTTAAGGTCTTGATACCTCTCCTCTTTTTCTTTCTCCTTTGCAGTGATGTTGTATTCGGACGGAGCCGAGAATTCGATCACGAATATAGTTCGTTTCTCGAAGTCTTGGAGATCAATGTCAGGCCTCGAGTGCTCAACGGAGACTGCTGCCCGAAAATCGTAGTTCCAGAAAATCTGGCACTTCTCGTTTCGGACAATTGACTCTATATCCCTTGGAGCGTTCGGCAGGGCAGGGTAAAATAAAGTACTCTTAGGGCCGCATTATGTCTATAGATATACGTTGTTCCTGCGTGGGTCGGACACCCCGATAGTATGTGTTCCAGGTACTCAGCGTGTGCATGACACGCTCTGCACCTATCACTGGGAACTTCTCGACATAAAATGCAGTGACGGTATGCTAAGGTGGAGATGACACCGTCCTGGCATGCGAAAATAAAGCCCTCTGTACCTGAATTGAGCCCTGATGATTTGAGGAAAGCAAAAGTTTGCTCCTTCGAGAAGGACTGTTTTCCTACATTTCTGTGAAAGTTTCCGTGCATATGCTTGTCGAGTAGCTCTTGGTGAAATTTTCCAACCTCTGCTTTCTTTACTTCGGTACAGTATAGGGGAAACCACCCTAAAATTGATAATGATTTACAGTAGATAACCTTAATTAACATTTTGGAATTGATCCTACGTTGCCTAACAAAGTTTCATTGAAATAATAAAATTAATTATTGTAAGTGAAAAAGAAATCGTCGAATAATTGTATCGAATTGTAATCGAATATTGTAAGCGAAAGAAATCGTCAACGGCGATACCACGCTGAAAACACCAGTTCCCGTTAGATCACTGAAGTTAAGCAGTGTTGGGCGCGGTTAGTACTTGGATGGGTGAACGTTCGGGGAATACTGCGTGTTGTTGACCCGTCGTGGGTGTGGTGGACCCACACTTCGAAATACTAATCAATTTTTTTTTTTAAGTGAAAAAGAAATTAATTTTTACCCTTAAAGAATTTTGACTTTTCTGTATTCATACTTTTGATAAAATGAAACTTTTCCGGGGCATTTCTATACATTAGTATCAAATTGTAAAGTTTAAATAGCATTATAATAATAGCAAAAAGTGCTCATTTTTATTATTTATAAATATTTGAGGACTTTTCATTCAACATTGCATTTTAGAATAGTTCACGGGCTTTTGGTTGTAAAATTTGATGTTATAATTTTTATTTTCATTATAAGACAAAAGCAAGCTAGGATATAGCGTCTCTAGATCAAAAATTACTATTGTGAATATTAAACCGTGAAGTTACCAAGTTTATTGGGATAAAATAATAAATGATTAAATAATTGTACTTATACCAAAGGCAAGTTTCTATAATCTCTAGAAAAGACGGTGAAGATTACGAAACGCAATAGGAAAGACATTCTTCCTATGTTCATTCTACGTATTTCTAATTTGTTTCTATAGAAATTAGGAAAAAATTCCATGTTATATTTAAGTTGCTCCCTTTATAACTTGTATATATGAAACATATAATTAAATATTAATCTTATATTCTAAGCTGAAACAGAGAAAATCGTATTAGAAGAAAGCAGCGCTGACGGGAATGAAACATGGGTCTCCACACAGAAAAACGAAAACTTTTACCTGCCATAAAAGAAATTATGCGATTTAGACATTTGATTTCGCAAAGCACTACCATCAAGTGTTTTTCCTCTCATGGCAACTTTCTACTCAGAATGGTAATTTTTCTAACCTATTTTGCGACTTATGTTACTTAAACTGCCAGTTAATACAACCACGGTTTTATTATTGAATTTGAGAATATCACCTTTTCCTAACTTCCATTTATTAGTCTTTCCAACTTTAAATGGCAATTATTAAGTTGGCAGTATATTTACTATTGATATTGAAAAAGTATTTCTTCATATCGCTGTGACAATTAATACTATTTTTATTATTATAGCCTGAATTGCTACCAAACTCTTGTAAACTCTAGTGAAAACAAATATTATAATGCTAAATTTTACAACCAATAGGTTCTTCGTGTAGATAACAGTAGATAATCGATTACAAACCCCAAAAACTTGTAATGTTTTAGGGAGTCACTCGGAAAATATATCGTTTTCAGGAATAAGGTAAGCACAAATTTAGCGTTTTTCTATTATCGTAAATTGTGATTATATGAGAAAGTGTCAACAATTTTAGCTAATATAATTTATGGAAAAATAATAGCTTCAACCACTATTTACAGGTGTCAAAACCGTGCTTTCAGCAGCGTCTAATAAAAATCTTTGATACACCTCATTAACTAATTTCATAATATTTTTCTATAGCAAAAGCTAATTGAATATACGGACTTGTCTGAAATACGAAAATGGAGTTAAACGCTATGGAATTTGTTCCTACCTATTGTAGGGTAGACTTCATTCTACAGGTATAAATCTGCATGTTTAGCACTAAGCCAAATCACATTTCATTCAGAAATGAAATTTCAAAGCAGCGAAACAATTATCAACAGTAGAAATGGAAAATTATAATCCAAAAACAAGGTTTCAGATAGAACGAATTAGCACCAATTACTATTCCTGATAGAAATCTCGAAAAGGAATTCTATCTGTTCGAATCTACATAAGTCAAAATGAAACCAAATAAATTTGATATTTGTAACCACATAATTCCACATTATTACAGACGTACACAAAACAATAGAAGTGCCATGGCCACTAAGCCAGACCAGCATACCTATATGTCATACCATTAGCATACCATTACGTCAGGTTTTTGAGAAAACTAGCCTTTTGGCCTTTTTTAAAAACAACATAGGGTGCGAATCTCACGTTCTTAAAGCTTCTAGTATGGCTCAAACTAAGGATTGAACCTTGCGTTTTAATTTGATTATATACGAAGAATTATTTCCGTTGCCTATCTTTTATTTAATATTTCAAGGTTATAGGTAACCGGATTTTAATGCACGCGCCCTTGCTCACCACGCCGCCCGGGCAGTAAAAAGTGGTGAGCGAGCGGGTGTTCTAGATAAGGAAAACAATTTTTTCAATATAATTAAATTAAGATACAAAGTTTAATCTTCAATTCGAGCCGTACTAGAAGTTTCAAGAAATAAATTTTCGTTCAGATTGAGTCCACGGACAGAATAAAATTAATTCCGAATAATTTCGCTTCCGATCAGCTCCTCATTCGAAGTCAATCTGAATGATTCAACCATCAATTCGCAATCATTTAAAATGCTCTGTTGTCAATCGACAGTTTCTTCGAACGATTCCATATAATTCTGAAGCAACCCTTCATTCCATGTGAATTAGCTGGTGGACTAACATTCATGCCATATGAGTCTGCTTTCATTCTGGTATTATTCTGATTGATTCTGAAACATTCTAAGACATTTTTTTACACAGCTTTGATCAGCAAACTCATTTTATAGTTTCCAAACTAAACGCGAATTTATCCCGAATTATTCCGCTGTCAATCCACAATTATTCCAAATGATTTGACATAATTCTGAACGAATGCATCCCGAATACATCCCATATATGTATCATTTTAAAACGTGATTCAATATATTTATACACCATTATATACATTTTTTGAACTGTTTCTAAATTTTTTCTCATTCCAAATGATTTTGCTTTTAATCCGAATGATACTGCATCATTTTAAACAAAGTTTTCATTTAATCTAAATCTATTCTTATACTTAAATCATTCTCAATAATTGTGACAGGTCGCGGATTCAATCGTAATGAATGTCTGAATAGAGGTCAGATTTATTCGGATTTGAACGAAATTAAATTTTTCATAGAAATATAGGGGTCAGATTTTTCGGGATGATTTTTGTCATAAAAGACTGGATTATTTTCATAGACGAAGGGTTCCTCTCGACTGATGTGACTACACATATCGGAATTAAAATAAGACATTTCCGAAGAACTTTAAATTTCCATTTATAGAGTTTTTTTCTTTCAAGGGCATAGTTTTAGCTGAGTATAAGCTAATCACAGTCTGATGATACGACACGAAACCTCAGATTGATCCTCTCATTAGAGAATTTTGATTCAGAGATGGTCATAATATTTTTGCGTGAAGAATCATCTCAATATGAGGTGATTCGTAAAGAATTTGAAGCTTTTCAACATATTCCGGGTTTATTCCATGATGGCCCACTGGAGAGTCGATTTCGCTTTTCTTCTGCACGGGTCGATATACGCTCCGAAATTTAATGTACCGCGAGCTATATTTACAACCTTTAAGTTTGTTATCCCCTGAAACGAGCTCAAATCGAATATCAATACGGATTTGTACTATTTCAAGTTTCTCGCTCTGAAATGCGGGACGGCATCTTGTATACTTCTATTCTTTCTGGAAGCAAGGAATTTAAAGAAATATGGCTCTCAAGTCGGTACTTTCATTCATATAAGCATTTAACTAAACGATTCTGCTCTAAAAGTTGTTACAAATCTTCAAGTTTTAAATGATTTTGCTATCGTAAACTGCGGCTGAAATGCTAGAGAAATTTTCGTATATTCAGAAATAAAATCTGTTTTGAATCTCACAAATAATTTTTGTCAACCTCGAAAACATTTTAGTATGGGAAATATAGATGATATATTTCGATGTTTAATAGTGATCCTCCTGATGCAAAATTTTAGTATAGTGTAGCAAAGGAGGAAAAACTGAAGATTAATTCGTCTAAATTAAAGTAAGCGAATAGAAAAAATGTCGGGGAAAGATATTCACAGTTAATATTACCAGTGAACAGGGAGTCGAAAGGAATTTCCAAAATGATTATTCAATAAAATGTGTCATAAATCACGGAATATCTATGACTCAATACTTTATTGGAGTGTCTCAGAAGATTTATATACATATATATAGAGTTATATACGGCAATGACATTTTATTTTCATAACCACTTTGAACACAAATTTGAGGAAAACAAGGCAAGTTAACCCTCAGAGGCCATCCCTCTCTCCAGTAACGTACAGGCCATAAGGGTACAAATCTGGGTTTCACGTATTTAATTGTTTATACATTCTTTTAACCTTAATTTTAATAACAATAAAAATATATGATCTTGGGGTACAATTTTCTCAGGAATTGAAATATTTTATTATCAAAACTGTTAAATTGAATTATCACATATAATATAGAAATTTTTAAATAAACTTTTTTGCAAATGCGTTCTTTACGCAAAAAATTGTTGTTTTTTTAATATGGATATATAAATGAAAATTTGGAAAAATTGAGATAAATACTTGTATTCCGATGAAAAAAATTGTTTATTCGATAAATTATATTTGAAATATTTTTAACAGATGCTTGAAAAAAGGATAATTTTAACCTTCCGTTTACAGACTTCTTTTTCCCACCTTCTGTACAGATAGGGTCTTTTAAGTCCGCGTTAGTTTTTGGCTTTCCAAAACGACCGGTAAAATGCTGTGTTACTTCTTAAAGCATTTACTACATTGCCTAATTATTGATAGTGTTAATTATTTTAAAATTTTCGAATAAAAATCTTTTCCCGTAGACGAGATATCCTAGTTTGAAAAATCGTCTGTGCCTTGAAATTCCCTGTCCGTAGACGGAGGGTGAAGAAGATAAAAAGTCATGTCCAGTACAAATTAATTATGTCTATACTTCGGCGTATCCGTCGAGCAACAACATGGGGTCAGTCGCTCCGCAGCTGCTCTGCTGAAAACGCCGAAAAGTTACCTTAGGCCAAATTTCCACCTGTTTGGCCTCGGCGTCACAAATGAGGTTAGGATCTATAGTTCAGACGCCAACCCCATTTCCGTCGGATCGACGAGCTCCATTCGATTTTTTTCTGGATTCTTATGTAAAATGATCTCCAGAATCCAAAACTGTGTAGCAGAACTCTGGCAAATGTGCCGTTCTCGAGATATTCGCAATTAATCATTTTTTTATAATCGTTACATTAGACATTTAAAATTTGGAATTTTTGAAAATTTTTCTTCTTCTCTTGTTAGATAAGCTCATGAGAAACAATAGTTGTTCAGGCATTTTTCCGCTCCGATTAATATTTATTGCACAAAGTCAATTAACGTGTAAAATAATTGACAATAAATACTTTTATAAATAACCAAAAAAGTATTTTATGAATGAAAAAAAAGTAACACTATTTCAAAAGTATCAACTGCAATACACATTTTTGTAATGAATACTGTTCATCTAAAGTTCACAATTTACAAGATAACAGAGCTTTTGTTATAAGTCATTTGATCGCGTTACAACAAATAGTCATTTTGCATTGAGCGAATTTGTGTTAGAGAAAAAATTCCTGCGAAAAACTATACTTATCTACTTGATGAATACGAGTATGTCTGAAATTATCAATGAATTATTCAATTTCATGCAAATTAGGATGATTGTTTAATTCTCTCGCTTTGAATTGATTAAACTCTTTCGGAAAAAATTTCAAGATATTCTGCCATGTAAACGCAATTGCCTCAAAATCTTATAGATTCATTTCTGACCATTTTAGAAATGTTTTTAAATATTTTCGTAAAATAATTATATCATTTAAACAATCATTTCAAATGTTCCTAGGAATCTTAGGAAATTTCTTTTATTTTCTTGAAACCTTTCAAAATTCTCAAACAGCTTCTAAACGTTGTGTTCTTCAATTTGGTATTTCATTATTCATTCATTAGAAATGTTTTAAAATATGCTTCAATTTTCTCTTGAAATTTATTTTTGGAAATAAACAGTTAATTTGTTGATTCTCTTGAAAAATTTCAAAATTCTATATTGAAAATTTACTTCGAAAATTAAGATATTCTAAATTTTTGTATATAATTCCATTTTTCTCAATTCTGTAAAAGTGTGCAAAAGTTTCCAAATTAGAGTCAGATGGAAAAATTTTAAGAGCAGATTTATTTCCCAATATTAAAAAATCATTTACAATTATTATTTAATTTTTTATCAATAATGCTCAGAAACATTTAGAAATAAATTTTAACGTGAAATAAGATGACCAATTTGGAAATTTTTATTTAGAAAATTTATGCTGTAAAAAATTCGTAATCTTTATTAATAGATAAACTAATTTAAAAAGTCCATTACAAGTTATATTTACACAGTGTCACAACCAATCGCATTTTACGACAAATATGTATGCGAAATCTCGAGACAACTACTTTTACAGAAAAGGATAAATGGTTTTTTGTGACACATGCATGATTTCAGCCCATTTCGACGCCTATGAAGCGGGGCTAAAACTTTATATTTTACTCCCTAGGGACTGAAAAGTGACGATAGAGGTGAATAATAAAAATTTAACATCTATGAGCTCACATTTCACGATTATCAGCCCACTAAGCGTAAAAAATTTGAGGAAATTTTGGTTGAAGATAACAGAATTTTGCGGTTATTTATGGAAAGTTACCATATATATAACTGATAAATTTGCTATAAATTACCATAAATTACCGATAATTTTACTAAATTTCCGGTAATTTATGGAATTAAAAAAATTAATTTTGGGTAATTTATGGTAATTTACCATATTCACCTGTAAAGTTGCCATAATTATATTAGTCTGGAAGATGTCGTTTTTATTAGGTTCTATCCTAAGTTTCTGAATCATGAATGACCGAAAATTTCCAGTGATTTTCGCAAATTTATGAATTTTCAAATTGAATTTTGGGCAATTTATGGTAAGTTACCATCAATCACCTCTAAAATTACCTTAATAATAATAATTAGCAACAAGTTAACATAAATTTCATGCTTTTTCATTCAAAATCTCATATGGACTGAAATCATGACTGTATTTCGAAAAATGTCTGAAATCATCCATTTGTTGTGAAAAATATCGTATGCGCCAAGGGGCAAAGGCACTTTTTCGGCTTGTGTATGTTGCGTATGTTGTGATTGCCGGTAAACACTTTACCTCTACGTATTTAACTGATTATTTTCACTGCACCAAGAATACCTAAACAATTTTTATTGCATCATTAATTGACTGCAAAAATTGATTAGAAAATATGAAAGAAATAATATAAAAAAAATAATAGATTTTTGGTGATGCTGTTGGCACTAAATGTCACTTCCTATAAAGCGTTTAATAAAGTGATGTGATAATAAAGTAGGCATGAAACCTTATAACGGGAAAAATTCACCCCTCGGAAAGAAAAATATCTTCCACGAGTTACCGAGCGCAATTTCATGAAATATGAGATCCTTCTGGCAAGGATGAGCTATTTGGGGAGACGAAAACTTGCGGATCCATAATTACGTGCGTGCAAGGATGCTCTGATATTGCGAAAGCTCGCCCCTATACTTTGCCTTGTGAATTTCATTTTCTCGACATGCTTTGTATACACTCGAGTACCTCTTATCACTCTATATAAATATGATACGCTTATTTCGAAATGCCTTCTTTTAAATTAAAACTTCCTTGAACTTATTTTTCTGAAAAAAGAAAAGCTTGACTGATAACTGATAATAAAAAAAAATATTTCAGAAGCATTTGAGTTTTTGATGTTCTTCAAAGTAGAGACATTTATCATTTGCCCTGCTCTATATTACTTTAGTCTACCTAAAATTGAATTAAATCCTATTCCTTTGTACGTCTCTGCTACAGGAATTTTCATATAATTCTCGCAGGTGGAGAGAAAATACAATAAAGCTCATCTATAATCCATAACTCTCGGGGAAGCATTTTGCTTAATGTATATAATATAATTTAAAAAAATGGTTGAGCAACCACCTCAGGGTCCCATTGAGAGCAGTTGTCATCTAGATTCTAGATGACAACAACTGGGTTGCTCCCAGTGCAACCGCGGTAAATCACACTTAGTCACGTCTCACAACCGTGAGATGAGTAGTCACAGAGCACGATGACATCACAATGACATGCCGGCGAGACCCTCGTGTGTCTTGTGGACACGAAGCGACCCAAGGATGACAGCTTTCTGCATCTATGTCGCAAGTGCCTTGGCATATTTTTGGCACACATTTATACCTTGAAGGTTACGAACCAGTGATAGCTTCGCACCTCCGAGAGCTTCTATCGCAAGGACAATTACTTGAACCGAACATTTTAAGTATAGTCGTTTCAGCTCTCTTTTAAGGTCTTGATAACTCTCCTCCTTTTCTTTTTCCTCGGCAGCGATGTTGTATTTGGACGGCGCCGAGTATTCGATCACGAATATAGTTCGTTTCTCGAAGTCGTGGAGAACGATGTCAGGCCTCGTGTGTGCAACGGAGACTGCTGTCCGAAAATTGTAGTTTCAGAAAATTTTTCACTTCTCGTTTTGGATAATTGACTCGATTTTCCTTGGGGCGTTCGGCAGGGCAGGGTCGCGGCCAACACCGTAAGAGCAACAAAGATGGTAATAAAGCACTCTTAGGGCCGCATTATGCCTGTGGATATACGTCGTTCCTGCGTGGGTAGGACACCCCGATAGTATATGTTCTAGGTACTCAGCGTGTGCATGACACGCTCTGTACCTATCACTTGGAACTTCTTGACATAAAATGCGATCACGGTATGCTAAGGTGGAAATGATATCGCCCTGGCATGCGAAAATAAAACCCTCTATAACTGAGTTAAGCCCTGATGATCTGAGGAAACCAAAAGTTTGCTCCTTCGACAAGAACTGTTAGCTCCTTCCCCAATCATCTCGTGGTTCCTCGCCATTTTTAGGGCAACATCTCTGCCATTCGCAAAGATGTAAGCTGTACATAGAACAATTCAGTTATGAAGACACTAATAGATTGGAAAATCAAATCTGTCGAAGGAGATGCTTGTATCTGCTTCGAAGAGACTCCTTAACTGATGTTACATCCTGAATGCGGCTTTAAGGCCAATTGTGCAATCCAAAGTCCATCCCCATCTCTCCTGTTCACTTCTCAATGGTATTTATAGCAGCTTGAAGTTTGCTTTTACCACAGACATAGATCTTCAGGTCATCCATATAAAATAAATGAGTGACCTTATGCTCGCGCTGATTAGTGCCGCCACAGAGGTATACAGAAGAATTTCGTAGTGCGAGAGATAGAGGCAGAAGTGTGATGCAAAAAAGCAAAGGGCTGATGGTGACGTTCGTTGTCACACGATAATTTCTAGATAAGGCAGTAAACGTAGTTTTCCAACGAGGCATCAATCTCTCTACGTATCTCACTATATGTGGATTAGGGTGGCTCAAAAATGCATGGAAATTTTTTTGTCATGTTAGAGGGCAAAGTTCCCCCATTTTGTTCCAAAAAAGAAAATCCCTAATTTTTTTTCGTTTTTTATTTTATTTTAAGTGCTGCCGGGTTTGAATTGAAGTCTCCCATGTAAAATGCATAGGAAAAATCAATTTTTGTAGTTTTTGAAATACTTTTTTAAGGTTTGAAAAAATGTGACGGGAAAGTATAGAGGCTTATAGAGAATTATCCAGCGAAGAATTTCATGCATCGCACAAATGGGTTTGACACCCCTGAAACACTCCCACGAGTCATTGAAAACTACCCTTAAAACCAAAAATATCAATTCTCCATAAAAACGACCTTTTGGGCACTGTATTCTCGTCTTTTCTTTACCTCAGATTATTTAGATTGGTCTAGTGGAATATTTATTAACATTGCTTAATCAATGTTGAATTATTTAAATAAATGGAATTTGTTTAAATAATTTTCTTTCGAAAATCCGTTTTTTTTCTTAAAAATTATTACTATTGGTCTACTGGAATATTTATCAACAATAATTTATTCATTTTTAAATATTCAAACAAATGGAATTTGTTTAAATAATTTTTTTTTGAAAATTCGGTTTTTTCTTAAAAATTATTACTATTAGTCTAGTGGAATATTTATTAACAATAATTTATTAATTTTCAATTATTTGAAGAATTAAATTATACACAGGTGCAAGGATTTCTGCTAATGATAAGCCCACAGGTATACTCGAAACTGTCGATGATGTCTCTTAGGAGAAATATTTTTCGAATACGTTTCAAAACTTATTCAAATATTATATGTTGCTGTTAAGAATTAAGACTTAATTGTTGAAAGAGTGCAGAAAAATTTTCAAATTTTGTGGAAAAATGATTGTTTGAACAAATTGAAGGTTGTTGAAAATCAATAATAATTCATTTTTTACAGAATTGGAAAACATTTTTTAATAAATTTATGTTATTAAAGATAATAAACTGCCAGTTCGACGAATGCTTAGACAAAAACCCCTTATTTCTCAAATAAAACAAATGTTTAGGAAAAATTATACAAAAAAATCGAATTTGTTAAAAACTTTTCAAATTAATTAACAAATATTGATAAATATTCCACTGAAGAAATAATAATGAACTTTGATAAAAAAAATTCAAAAGAAAATCATTTAAACAAATTCCATTTGTTTAAATGATTGAAAATCAATAAATTATTATTAATAAATATTCCACTAGTTCAATAGTAATAATGTTTAGAAAAAAAATTCAAACGAAATTATTTAAACAAATTCCATTCGTTCAAATAATTAAAAATTAATTCCGAATGTTAACCCTTAAACGGTACACTCCTTTCTGGCCCCTACTAAAGGTACACAGGTGCGAATCTGGATTTTGCATATTCAACTTCGAATATAACAAAAAGATTGAGACTAGAAAAATGTTAAACACACGTTTTTTGTGTGAAATTTCCTGCTGAATCTGATGGTTCTATAGAGATGTAGATAATCATGAAATTTTCTTATGACAATTTGTTTTAAATAAGTCGGTGTTTTTGAAAAATTACTTTTTTGGAAAAAATTCGCTATTTATTTGCATTTTATTCAAATCAATTAAATTTTGCAGGATTTTGCAGTTAAAGGAACACATAATCATGTAAAAATATTGTTGATGCCGATAACGTGAATCTAGTATTTTTCCCGGTAGGTCAAAGTTAGGGTATTTTCAAATGCATGATTTACACTTCAACGTTCTTGTTTGCCGGGAAATGAAAGGAATGAAACAATTACATTAAAATCTTTCTTTTATTTAAAATTTCTCTCGGAAATACAAGACATGCACGCTAGTCCATTTTCTATTAAAGTGAAATAATAAGTGAAATAAAAATTCATTCAAATTTTTCAGATTTTCATAGAATATTCTTGCTATTTCACACTCTATTCAACTTTAGCCCTATGTATCTGGTGGGAAAAATCATATTTTTGCAAAATTCATTGGAAGTTATCATGAAAAATCGATAAATAACAAATAAATGTACATAAACATACTTACGTTCAACAAACGAACGAAACTCTTTCACTTGAGAACAATTTTTAGAAATTCCAGCTGGCAACACTTTTCCACACGTAAAAGGTACACAGGTGCTAATTCGCACCACTTCGATTTTCTCGTCCTTCTAGCTCGGACAAATCAACTGAACTGGTACTAAACGCGTTAGGGCCTGAAATCTTGGGGCTCGGCCATATTTATCGTGGTAGGGATAATCCCGTACAGCTTTCCATGATCAAATGCTAGCAACGTTTCAAAAACGATGGTGCGAATTCGCACCAGTGTACCGTTTGAGGGTTAATAAATATTCCACTAGACAAAAGGTCGTTTTTATGAAGGATTGAGATTTTTTGTTTTAAGGGTAGTTTTCAGGGACTCGTAGGGGTGTGTTAAATGTGTCAAACCCATATGTCCGATACATGAAATTCTTCGTTGGATAATTCTCTACAAGCCTCTATACTTTCCCGTCACGTTTATTTAATCCCTAAAAAATTATTACACTAAAAAAAGTGATTTTTCCCCATGCATTTTACATGGGAAACTTCAAGTCAAAACCGGCAGCAGTTAAAATCGAAAAAACGAAAAAACAAAAATTATGGAGTTTTATTTTTTCAGATTTGGAAAAAATGGGTGGGGGGGGGAGGGGATCGTTGTCCTCTAAAAGAAAAAAGTGTTTTTGAGCCACCCTAGTGTGGATATACCTTCAAGCTTTCACACAGACAGATGATAAGTCTATGAGAGGTTGAATCGGAAACCTTCCGGTAGTCAATCCAGGCCATTGACAGGACGCGCTGACGGGCTGCCGCGTCTTTACAGACACACCTGTCAATAAGCAGGTTCTCTCGACAGCCTGCTACACCTTTTTTTGAGCCACGTTGTTCGTACATCTCTCGACATACAGATTCAATTCGTCGAACAATCCTGTTATTTAGGCCAGGTGTAATGCTCTTATACAATGTGTTCAAACAAGTTCTTGGCCTGTAATTCTCTGGGTTGGACAAGTTGCCTTTTTTCGGCAGGAGTAGAGTGCGTTCTAACACCACCCACTGCGGAGTGGGCGTCTCCGACTTCAAATATGAGGTGAATATGCGGCCAAATGTTTGTGTGTAGAAGTAAACTTCTTCCACCAGAAGTTCTTGATACAATCTGGTCCAGCACCAGAAAAGTTCTTTGTGCCTCTAAGTGCTTTTTTCACCTTTTCGGCAGTGATTGATGGACATTCCTCCTCAGATTGTATGATGTTGTCGCAAAACTACCTGGAGCGAATGACATTGTCAGTATCTTCTTCCAACTTTAGTGTTTTCGGGATCTTGTATACCTCTCTCCAAAAAGTCTCTACCTCCTTGGGATTGTGTGGATTTTTGACAGAAACAGGGAGATCACTGAAGAGGCTCGATGGATCAGCGAGAAACTGTTGATTCTCCCTGATCCATCTCTCCCTCTTCTGTATTCTCCTCCTTGCGTCAGATAACAACCGTATATTTGTGTCAACAATATGCTGCTTGATTGTCAGCAGCTTTAACCTGTTCAGTGTGTGATTCAAGATTCTCAGTTCTTGGGCGAACTTTCGAACCCTTTCCGTGAACGGTCTACCAGATGTTATGTAGTCAATCACACATTGAAGACGGGACGCATTCTGTCTTGCCCATCCAATTTTCTTGTTCAGTTGATGCAAGCGTCTTTTGGTCTTTTGATCCATCGTCGGTTTTAGTCTTCGATTTGAATCCGCCAAAGCTCTCGCAGCACCATAAACTGAGCAATTGATGGTACAGAGTTCGGACTCTTGCAAGATATCTCCACGGAAGGAGGCATCCATTTCAGCCAGATCTTGGGGCTTAGGAGGAATTTGCATGTTAATTTTCCTTCTTATCCTGAAATTCCGATCATCTCTCAGAAGGTGCCTGCTTTCCGCGGTTGGTCTTGATGTCGCTTCCTCATCTTCGTCTGCAGCTTAATCAAGCAGTGGTTGGGGAAGCGCTCCGCTTACATATCCATTTTTCCAGAGGTGGGCACGTTGATTTTGTAATGATTAAATCGAAACGTGCTGAAGCTCTGGGTGTTTCTCGCACCACAGAGTGTGCATACGCGCAATAAAGCCTCGATGAACAGGGATAATGCTGGCATCATAGCAGTCTAGCAAGTCATCCTAGAGTTGATTCGTGCACCCAATGTGGGCGTTTCGTCGGTTCGTCGTCTTGTTTCCATAAAAAATTTTTTCAGCACTCCGAACTGTAGGATGGTCGGCATTGTTTACCTACCCATTGTCGGGTGCTCTGCCCGTTCGATCGTTTTGAACCGCATCTACAACATTTTGGTATCTTGGTGGTTTCATTATTGTTCCCACGAGCAGCTAGGAAAAGGGTTCGTCCATCCTTATAGAGCCCCGCGTTCAAGGATAAGGCTGGATACTCTGAGAGGTCGCTCGGTATCCCAGAGTCACCATTTAAGACGCCTCACCCAGGTATCATTCAGTTTTCGACACGGTTGTTATGCCTCCGCTTAGAGGTTATTCCTTCGGGACCATCCCTGGACAATTATCCGTGACTACTTATTAATTATTGTGAACATATTCAGCAGAAACCCTTGGTATAGGGACCCTCTATCCGCAAACCGAGGATGCGTTCGGTGGCTTTGTCATAGGCCCTTCAGTTCTATTCCAAAGGAATCGAAACCGAAACCGAGTTTTAATTCAATATAATTTAAGATTAAGCGAAGTTTAAAAACCCGGAATTAATATATATATATATATATATATATGTATATATATATATATATATATATATATATATATATATATATCCTCCAGATGTAGCTATATACGAATCCTTATCAAAACCAAAGAGCTTCTAACTGCAGTAATCAAATATTGATCCATGAATATTTTAGTATTCTAAACTCGAATAAGAAGGGAAAGCTTGTTATTTTGAACTCATATCTACTTCTATTACGATTTACTATCTCTAATGCAAAATAAATAATGTTTAACGTCTCGTTCGATTGAACAATTGTATGTAACAAATTTCGCATATGATCTGAATCATAGTTCAACTTGAAAGAGAACAATAGGAGAACTGGAAGAGATTAAACCTCTGAATAAATTGAATAACTTGTCTATGTAGCATCTACACAAGTCGAATGGAATATAGCATCACACAGAAGAGAACGTGCTCAATTTTTGTAACTTGCGGCTATTGAATTCTACTAAATCAGCGAAAAATACATTTCGTTGAATCGAAGTCGACTGGGTTTTAAGTCAAAACTTGGGCTGTATTATAGATTTAGGCGCCCTTTTCTAATGAGGTTAATAAGAGAAAGATTGAATAATACTCAAGGATACGAATGTTTTCTGCTCATATATGCAAAATTGAATGATGAAAGACGAACAACGACGAAGAACATTTTCCTGGGGATTTGGCAAATAGTTGTTTACATATATATTTTATACATTCAGGAAGGAAATTTTGTTTGGAAGACATTTTTTTCAGTCAAGGCTTTAAAGAGGCAAATATTTTGAGGAAAATAACAAGCACTTTCCTTCGATGAAGTGATAATTCCTCCAGCAGCCAGTTGCGAAGCGTTTCGATCTTTTTTGTGAAATTAAAATAAGATCACAGAAAACCCCTGACCTTTTTTGCCATAATTTCAGATAGTTTCGTTGCAGCATTTTAACCCGCGCGAAAATAGCATTAATCCCCTGCTAGATGAGTTTGCAAGCTGAGTGAGAAAATTGACAGATATTTATGTACGCTGACCGATACTTCTTAACGATCGACAGATAAACATGTCAACTGTTTCACAAGGCTCTCGAAACTTATATGGCGGTGGATGAATCTTATTACCTCTCGGATTAAATATATATGAAACGATCCCATACTACACACTGCTGAAAATAGTATTAAATTTAAAATACAAATGTGTATTAAAATTAATGTATCAAGCATATGAAATTGCTACTTGGGTACGTGCCTATTAAATTTCATATACAGTCATAATAATCACTCAGATAATTCCGTTTTACACAAAATCAAAATAAGATTAGCAGTAATTTTCAATTCTTAATAATAAAACAGGATATCTTCTTACTATCAATAAAAAATAAATTTGAATTTCAAGTCGGAAAGTTCAATTACGTAAATAAATGACAGATCTAACCTACAATAAACTGTACTCACATTAAATTTCTACCCTCCAGGGCAAATTTTGGAAAGAATTGCACATGTACGTTGCACTTTAATCATAAAAAGCAATTCAATCAACGAATTTTAGATTATTACTTCAATTGCGAATATTTGATGAGATCTAAAGAAATAAAAGCACTTTGAGTTTTCAAGTATGCTGCTATACCGACCTCTATATAATATTTAATATAAAGTGTACAGCTATTCATATTTTAATGTATATTAAATTTCAACTACCGTGTATGCAAATTGCTTCATACACATTTGTATTAAATTTAATACAGAGTTTTCTGACAGTGCATGATTATTTAAATGAAGTATAGTGAATGTATAGCTTAAATATAGCTAAAGTATAACAACGTATGGTTGAATTATAGTAACAGTATTGCTGAAGTATATCTTGGAAAAATAGTTGGAGTGTAATTGATGTTCATCTGCAAAGTATTTATCTCAAGTACGTCAGAAGTATAAATAAAGTATGTCTGAAGTATAGGAAAAGTATGGCTATAGTAGGTATAGCTTAATTATAGTTGTAGAATATAAAGAGAATATGAAATAAAAGCGGTGTATTCTTAATGATGACATTGGAGGCCTCAAGTACATAAAATTAGAACTCCAGAATCATAATTTTTACAGCGTAAAAGATATGTTTTGTAACTTCTAAATTAAGTCAAACGCGAAGAAATCCTTTATATTATTAAAAATATAAAGTTACATCTTTCATCTAATTAATAAATAAATTAAATTTTTTCATGCAATAATATTGCTATGATCAGGGATCAAGTATTACTGGATCTCTTATTCTTCTTATAGACTAGAGTCCCGCTATAGTCCTTCCCGCTATAGTCCTTCCCGCTATAGTCGCACTAGGAGGTCAAAGGGAGCGAGAGAGAGAGAGAGAGGCGTTTGCAAGGTCAGCGGAGTTGCGATGTTTACGGTTTGACGTTATCAGAAGCCACAAGAAAGAAAGAGAAGAAGAACGGTTTGGAGAGTCCCGAGATAGTATCTTTGTTGATTAAGTGTATCCCCGAAACTGCTCCTATAGCGAGACTCTAGTGCATACATCATCTTGTTATGCCAAGATGTCTTAGAAAACAAATTAAGACATGTTGTATGCGATACTTTAGCGATACGTGCAATGAACTATATCACATACTTCAGCTATATCTACGTATAGATGAAGTATAGCTTATACTTCAGATATACTTTATCTATACCTCAGCTTTAATGGAGGTTTAGCTATAACTTTAAGGGCCGATTTCACCAACTCCGATTAAGTTTTTAATCCCCGATTATTGTAATTTAATCGCTGACTTGCGTTCCACCATTTCCGTAACGCTGGTTAAGAGAGTTTAATCATCATTAAATTTAACCGCCCGATTTTGGCTGATTAACGGACGTAATGCGTGATTACCGATGGTAGCACCAAACGTAACCTATAGAATTGCAGTGTGCGTTCAGTATACAGTTCGAAAATGGAAAATTTCTTTTATGATGATTTTCTATCATCTGCTGATGATGAAGATATTCTGCACATTATCAATAGAAGACCAAGAGTAATTAAAGAACGAGTGAATTATTTAGAGACATTGGATGTTCATCCACATTTATTTTCACAAATAAACACAAATAACTGGACAAATCTTCACTCGTCTTCTTTTCTTCGAAGTATGTAGCCAGCACGTTACTGTTTGTTCACACGCAATATGACCTCAGCGACCGATGCTCGCGCACGTACTTCACGGGACTTGAAAGTTGACCAATCAGAATCGTCGGATGAAGAGAAAATGGAAGTTATTGTGAATGAGGTATATGCTTAAATAATGGAGAATCAAAACTTGATGATAGGACACGGTGGAACGCATTAGAAGTTAATGTCGGTTAAAACCTTGATTAAAAAATAATCGTGATTAGTTAATCGCCATTTTAATCGCTGTTGGTGAAATCGGCCCTAAGGCAGACAACTATTTCTGAGGACAAGTAAAATTGAGTAAACTCAGATGAGTTAATCGTTTCTATCTAACAATAAATTGGTTACAGTCACGTAAATACGTGTTGCATTATGACCTCTTGGCTGTTGGCCAAAACCTGCCTGATTCGATCTCTCGACAAACCTCCAGCCTCAGGCGACACATTACGGAAATGTGCGAATCGCACTCAGAGCTGCTTGATGAGAATTTAAAGCCTAAGAAAATATCGAAACCACAGTGCGCAATTTCTATTGTTGATCTACCTTTTCCACCATCCGGAAAGCTACTTTTTACTACTATCAGGGTGCTCAGCGTAAAAGAAGCTCAAAAAAGGGGAAATAGGGTGATTTTCTCACGAAAAAGGGAAAAATTAAACATTTATTTTTATATGTCAAAAAGAACAATCTTTTTATAAGAAATGTTATATTTTTAAATAATTTTCAATGATTTTTCAATGATTTCTGCCATTAAAGAATTTATTTTTGAAAATTTGATATACTCAGGTCGTTGATAATCCATTCACAGTGATATAAAAAAGTCCGAGACTAAAATAAAATTAGTTAAATACACGATTTTGATATGTTTAACATCGTTCTCATGAATATTTATTTCCAGGATTTGTCATTTCTTTCTTACTCTAATTAACACTTTCAATGTAAATTTAAAACTGCACTCTTCTTCATTAGAGCGAAGTAAACATGTTAAAATTAATCGAATCGTTTCAGCTACAATTTGTGGTCCGACATCCAAAACAAGTATACACATTTTTTTTGAATCGGTAAATATCTTCTGCTATTTTTTTTTAAATTTACAATTAAAAATTTTAAGGATTAAAATTAATTTGTCTCCTTTACAATTTTTTGAAAATGTACAAAAACGTGTTTTTTGGATTGATTCAAACCTGAAACTTTTTCACCTTGAACCAAAGACACATGTTATCATTTTTCATTCATGCGGGAAACATTTTTTTCCTGGTGTATATAACGTTCCAAAATCGCAAAAAAAAAATGAAATCCCAAAAATCGTAGATCACGAGAAAAGTTTTCTCCGAGAGAGCAAAGTGGTAAAATGTTTCTTTGGTTCAAGCTGAACAAATTTCAGGTTTGATATATTCAACCTTTTTTTAAATGTTTGCATATGACTCAATAAAAAAAAACATGTCTTCTCCACATTTTCAAAAAAATTGTTCCTGCGCAAAAAATTTATTTTTTCGTAATTTTGTATTACTGTCCACTAGCAAAAGCAATAAACATAACAAATTTGTCATAATTTTTGAATCAATAGGTTTTCGAATTTAACTCCGCCCTACTCTTTAGTGCTCTTAAACTCAAATTAAAAATTGCTCAATTTAGAACATTTAACATTGCAGTTGATGAATTTGAAATATTCCATTTTTTAATTAGGTAGGTATATGAAGTGTTTACCTTCTTATACTTATTCAAAAAATATTGTATGTTTTGTATTGTTAATGGTACATTACTTATTCATGAATAATTTATTTAAGTGCTATACTTGCTTTAATTAGGGGAGAGTGCCCTTGGTTGGGACGTTTTTTGTTTTTTGCTCATAAGAATAATAAATATATGAATATAATTAATTTTGTATGCTTATACATAAGAGTAATGCTTAACTATAACTTTGAAACAGATAACATGAAATATGAAAACAAATTGTTGATTTGAGAATAATTTGTTTAAATCGCTGAAAACGTCCCAACCAAGGGCACTCGGTCTTTGGTTGGGACACGTCGGTCCTTGGTTGGGACACTTAAGAAAAATGTGTATTTATGAATGAGTGATTAAACTAAAGTGATATAATATTTAGAAAGAAGTGATAAATATAGGAAATGTATAAGGGAAACAAGATATGTCATGTGAAAATTTTTTCAGTAATTGCAGCAATATATTACACCTGTGTAAAATTGGTCAGTTTCATAAAGTTTATATTGAACAAATAAAACAGTTCTTGATATAACTGACATTATTCACTCTGAAATATAGAGAATTATATTAACAAGAAGTAATATATATATATATATATATTTATTAATTTCACAAAAATTTGAACAATAAAATATATGAAACTTTTAAATTGGACTTTTTGTCCATCTAGAACATGTTAACAAATCTTCAAAATGTCGGATAATCAAAACAATTATTTTTAAGTGGAAATCACATGATTCTATGAACAATTATTATTCGATTCACTTATTTAAAGGTATAGCATTCGTAATAGCATGTTTTATAGGTTATAAATTGAAAGAAAAACGACTTCTGCCAAGTTAACTTAATATTATTATGTGAAATTTTTGTAATCATTATTTTATAAAGTTGAACACTTGCCTCAATGTTGTTCTCAATAAACAATCGCTATTTACAACATCGACGCTATTTACCAGCATCTTTCTTCTACTGTTATCGAAAGCGAAAACAAAATCAAATGTAATGCGCATGCGCGAAGTGTCCCAACCAAGGAACATGCAGGTGTCCCAACCAAGGAATATTCCGTGCGCATAGAAAATAATTTTTTACACATAGTTAGTGTTAGTATTTTTGAAAAACATGAATGGTTATATAAAACTAATTAAATTCCCTACAAGCAGATATTTTTTATTTTTCAAAAATATTTCGATAAGATAATAAAAATTCACTGGAAAAATACCCTATTATTGAATAATGGGTACACTTACTAATTTCAGAGAATTTTTCGAAAAAAAGGGGAAGTTTTTTGAGAATAGAGGGGAAAGGGGGATTTCAAGAAAAAAGGGGAAACTAAGAAAAAAAAGGGGAAGACTGTGCACCCTGTACTATGAATGCTAAGCCTGGGCTCTTCAAAAGAGAAAACTTAGAGAATGTTCTAAAAACTCTCATAATTCGTTGAATATACTTTAGGTTATACCTGGAGTATACCTTGTGCCAAAAAAGTGAGGTTTCAAATTTCGTACCTGTCTAAAAGTGAGATTATTCTTGAAGATAAAACACTTCTCCTTTTCTTCAAAATTTTTTAACATCAATTGGATAGTAGCACATGCATTTTAATTACTTCCTACAAATTTTCTGATCGTTAAAGGTTGAGAACATGAATGATTCAAGATTTCCTGAGAGAGCAGTAGGGTACCACCCGAGACCGTACAATACAGAATGTTCTCGACTACTGTACAAAGCGTGTAATGATAAGTTTTTTTTTGTCATTTCTTACATTTCCCTAAATAAATAATAAATTATCAATTCCAAATTTGACAAATTTATTCTTTTATCCATAAAGAATGTTGTGTAACAAGTTTGAATGTGAAGTAAAAATTTTAAGTATATTTAAAAGATTTGAAAAGTTTATGATTTTTGTACATTTGGAACAAAAATAGGGGTTTTTAATGGTCGATTTAATCACTAAAATTTGCATTTTTAAGAGAGATGTATTGAAAAATCTTTTCTCAATTCATGAAGAAACGATTTTTCGAATAGGGAGCGTTCATAAATCACGTGACACTAAAAGAAGGGGGTGGGCTATCATAAAAAATGTATTGTAATGTATTTTAACAACTCTCCTAGGATATTATTGTTGAATTGATGAAAATTTGTATTTATCTTTAGTCTAAACAAATATTTGCAAGCATTGCTATTAAATAAATAGAAAATAATATGTTTATTTAATAAAAGTTACAAAATTTCAATAATTGAATCATATATTAGATTCGATAGAAGTACTTTTCAATACATGAAGATTCTTTTTAATTTCTTTAAGACTGAATTCTTTTTAAATCGGGCAGACAGTCCTTAATCAAGTTACAGATTTATCCCCAACTCAAACATATATATATATATATATATATATATATATGGACTTTGGACTTTGGTTTGGACAAGTGTGCCAAAATTAATTCGAAGAAAGGAAAGATTACTGGCGTTCCCAAGGACCCTGAGCTTGCGGATATAAGTATTATTAGACATCTTAACACTGGCGAGACCTATACATATCTGGGCGTGCCTCAAAGCTGCATTCAGGACGTAACATCAGTGAAGGAGTCTCTCCGGAGCAGATACAAGCATCTTCTTCGACAGATTTGGTCTTCCAATCTGTCGGCGTTGAACAAGGTATCAGCGACTAACATGCTTGCCGTCCCGGTTCTACTCTACTCGTTTGGGGTGGTTCAATGGACGAAGAACGAGCTTAAGGCCCTGGATGTCACCACGCGTAAGATCATGCATATGCACAAAAGCTTGCATATCAATTCGTCAGTTCCGCGACTATACATTTCACGCCGTTATGCGGACGCGGACTTCTGAATCTCCAGTGTCTTCATAACCGAATTGTTTTAAGTACAGCTTACATTGTTGCGAATGGCAGAGATCCTCTCCTAAAAATGGTCAGGAACCACGAGATGATTGGAGACGAAGTGTTCCTTTCCAAAGCCGCGAAGCAAGCGGCCGGGACCCTTGGCCTGAATTTTAACATCAGAAGTAAGTAAAGTGCATTACTCCATCTAGATGCTTCACTTCTAAAAGCCGAAGTGAAGAAAGCAGATGTTAAAATCTTTTAGGAACATCTATTTGACAAGAGCATCCACGGAAACTTTCACAGAAATGTAGAAAAATAGTCATTTCCATCTTAGCATTTTATGTAAAGAAGTTTCCAGTGATAGGTGCAGAGCGTGTCATGCACACGCTGGATTCCTAGAACACATATTATCGGGGTGTCCGACCCACGCAGGAATGACGTACATCTATAGACATAATGCGGCCCTAAGAGTACTTTATTACCATCTTTGTCGTGCTTATGGTGTTGGTCGCGACTCTGCCCTACCGAACGCTCCAAGGGAGATAGAGTCAATTATCCAAAACAAGAAGTACCAAATTTTCTGGAACTACGATTTTCGCACAGCAGTCTCCGTTGCACACTCGAGGCCTGACATCGTTCTCCAGGACTTCCAGAAACGAACTGTATTCCAGATCGAATTTTTGACTTCGTCTGAATACAACATCACTGCCAAGGAGAAAGAAAAGGAGGAGAGGTATCAAGACCTTAAAAGAGAGCTGCAACGACTGTACCCAAAATATTCGGTACAAGTGATTGTCCTTATGATAGGTTCTCTCGGAGGTGCGAAACTATCACTGGTTTTTAACCTTAAAGCCATACACGCGTGCCAAAAATTACGGATGGGCCATCTGTTAGTGCGTTTTTCAACTATGGATAAATGAAACATGACTCGTAGGTTATGTCAATCTATCTGCACATACAAAATGTCAAAATTATGCCGTTTGTAAGAATGGAGTCGTTGACGACGCGACCACGCGATTTGATAGTGCAAACGTACTACGAAAACGGTCGGTCTGGAAAAGAAGCTTTTCGCAAACTTCGGACAAGTTTTGGTCGACATGGACGCCCATCAGAGTCCGGAATTCGGAAGATTATTACCCGTTTTGAGGAAACTGGTTCAGTGGAAGGTCGTAGAGAATATGAACATGCTCGTCCAGTTCGTACTCGAGAAGCAATAACCGCTGTGAGTGAAAGCGTCCGTGACGAGCCAAGCACATCCATCAGGCGCCGTTCTCAGGAATTGGGCATTTCCCGAACCAGTTTACGCCGGATTTTACACCAGAATCTTCATTTGCATCCATACAAAATGCAATTAACACAAAAATTCAAGTCGCTAGACCATCGACAACGCCGTGTCTTCGCTGATTGGATGATCGGAAAAAATGAGGGGTTTTCATCCAAAATCATCTTTTCGGGTAGTGTCACGCCTACCCCGAAAGGGAAATGGCTTAATGGTATGCATACACATACATCCAAAGTGGCTTACTCAAAAACTACGCCATTTTTTTACTCTTGATTCTTTTTTTTTTTAATTCACCTTAATGTAAAGACTATAATCCAAGTTAGTTTACTCTGTAATCCACGTTCGTGAGACGTGGCCAAAGGTGTGATTTATCGCGGTTCTACTGGGAGCCAGTTTCTTTTACATGGATAGCAGTTACTCCAATAGGGATCATGCGGCGGTTGTTTAACCTATTTTTTAATTATATATATATATATGTATACGTGAGTGTGTGTATATGTACATACTAAATCTGAAATATTTTAGCAAAATGGATCCGAGACTGCGTGAATCGAGGTGGTCATCTGAATGTGAAGAAGAGTCGAATCCTTTTTTTTTAGCCTGTGCAGAAGCAGACAGCGGAATTCACTCAAAAGCTCTTGAAATTGGAGTGTGTGGTTCAAGGGTAAAGACGGCTTCGGAATGAAAAAGGATGAACTGGAAAAATGCGAACGTAGATTCGAAAAGCGCCTGCTTTTCACCCCCCCCCCAACCCTAGATCCCCCTACTACCATCTTTTTATCTCATTCCAAACCCGCTGATGTGAGCACTTTACGTTGTCATGTCAGCACATAAAATCTGGTCGCCTGACTACAGTAGGTTAGTTCTACTTTTTCGCGGCATTTATCCCCCTTTGTTCCACTCTCTCCGCTTTCCATTAGGGATGTTCGGTTCTCTCGGAAGAATCGATTTTTCAATCGGTTCTGAATCGGAATATGAAAATCGATTCACTAAAAAATCGCTAACACAAGAATCCATTGAAAAATCGTAAAAAAATTATCAAATTAATTACATAAAGGCAATTACAACTAATTTTAAAAAATCAAGAAAAAAAATTCAAAATTTTTTCTGATTTTTAATGTTTTTGTAAATATGGAAAATAATTATGGTACGTATGTCCTGCAATATTCCAAGAGGGCCAAAAAACTAAGGCGAAGTCTTAGGTGCCATAGAATACTACTTACGGTTCGTCTGAAATTACTTTAACCGAAAGGTACGAAAACTGTTTTTCTTGATTTTGTATTTAGGATGTCTCTCAGCTATCTTCCGATGAGAATCAAAATCTTTGCTAAGGCCGTTTTTGAAAAAAATCGTTTAAAATTTAAAAAAATCAAAATTTCAATTCTTTCTTGAAAACGAGGGGAGATATGAAAAATATCAAGAGAACACAATTGTTCCTGAGAAAAATTGCTATAAAATGACCTTATATATATATTTTTTTGTTAAGCTCTATTTTTCAATTTTTAGAGGAAAAATTGGATTTTCCACGGTTTGATATTGATTATAACTGATTTATCTGTTATCAAAAGTTATCATTTTTCGGTAAAATTGAATGCTGCATAACCGACAGATCCAATCTTTAGTTGTTTAAAACCTTATTTTCAGTATGTTTGTCCTAATAGTGTGACTGTGAAATATTGGGTATAAAATACGAAAATGTTGAAAAATCACGCGTATACACATGATGAAAATCGTAATTGTTGAAATATACATGTGTACACATGTGGAGCTAAGGGTTCATGTATATAGTACAATCGTCGTCTCCCGTGCGGTCTCGCGATGCAGACAGTCGAACGCCACGCGTCGAACGAGACACACATGTAACCCAGGGGTTCGGATTTAAATAAAGAGTTAACTATGGACATCTCGCCTTTCGTCAGCAGCGGACACCGCTCGGTTAAGGGATATCTAACGCTCACTTTTCATTTTTAAAAGTAAAAAATCCGTCATTCGATTCATAGGTTAAAGAATCGATTCACAAAAAAATCGAATAGTAAAGAATTGATTCAAAAAGCGATTTTTTTGGCCCTAAAAATCGATTTTTTCAAGAATCGATTCGGAATCGAACACCCCTACTTTCCGTGCGATTGTTCCTTAGGCCATAAAATTCTTTGGTGCTCGAAATATAAACGGAAAATTCAAGAATAATAGCATTTTCTTACAAAACGTATCATTACTGTAGACAAAGATTATAACCGGGTAAGATATTGTGAACAGAAGTATTGTACATTCTCCCTGCGCACTCGGCGCGTGGCTTGCTTTGCTCGCAAATTTGAGCGCGCCTATACCCTCGTACCTTTCAAAATTAAAGGTCAAACCATAATTGACATCTGCCACTTGGTGATTGTGAATTTTCTTTTGTTAAAGCTCTTTCGGCTTTAACGAATACATTCTCATCATGTTTCTCGCACTTTGCACCGCCCTCGATTAAGTTATGTCCAAAACATAAAATTTTCTATATTAGGTTAAACTCTGTTATATGTGTCTTGAATTTATGTTTTAACGACAACGACATCGACAAAGACAAAGACAATGACAAAAAAAGGACAACCACGACTACCAAAAGGTAAAGGTTTGATGAAATCTGCGAAAGTAAATTTTAACCTAAAACCAATACCTTCTCTTATTGAGATGAGAATGTAGAACGATTGCGATTTGGGACTTCAAGAACTTTGGATTGGGAAATAAAGTGGAAAAGGTAACTCAGCAGGAAAAGGTAGTACAGATCATCAGTTAGGAAACGGCTGGCAATTTTTTGCGGGAAGAAATCGCTGGTGACTCCACTTCAATTCATCGAATAAACCTTTTGGAATGAGAAGTTTGACCAGAACTTTTTGGGCATATTGTCGATCAGAGAGCTCACCTCAAGGAACAAGACGACCTCCAGCAGTAATTTTTTTTTGTGCAAGCTATTGCCGATCGAAAACTCATCATGTTGATTGTCACTCTTCCAAAAGTGCTGGAATAATGATTTATTTTTAAAAAAACCTCATCTCTCGACATATTCATCTAAATAGCTACTTCTTCTCAGCCCCTACTTCTTTTTTTCAGACGAAAGTGTCCAAGAAGAACTGATGTGAGCATAATAGGTAACACGTAAAAAATAAAAGTGAATACATTGAAGTCAGCGAAATGATGGATATTCAAATAAAGAGGAAGACAAAGTGATTGTAGCATAAGGTGTTGAATAAAATATAATAAGCTCAGAAGAAATACTCGCACATTTGGAAAGTCAGAATAAGATTGTAAAGTGTGTAGGTGTTTTTAATCTGCCTCAAGAAAGCTGTTTCAACAATGTTAACGAAATAGAATAAAATATTATCCTTCAAAGTTTTAAAAAGTGTATAAATGTAAAAAAGGAGCAACGTGGTTGCCACAGGGTGTAAACATTAATTAAAGACGATTTAAAGTTCCTGGTGAGAGATCTACAAGGCATATTGATGTAAATAAATTCCAAGCTAGTTTCCTCTAAATTGAAGCCAGTATTTTACAGTCAATGTCATTCATTTTATGCACGTACTTTTTTACCAGCAAGTGTAAAAATTCAAGGTGCTAATATTTTTCATTCAATGAAGGAATCTAATAAAGTAATAGTTCGTGAAATTTGATTATATAATTCACATTAAGAACTAGCGTATGTTTCAAATACAGTTGAATAGCTCTATATTTGACTGCAGTCAGGTTAACATTTCAAAATTCTAACACTTTACTACGAAAGTTTATAAACAATTTCAACCTTACATAAAATTCTGTCATATATCACAATTGGGATCTCAAATATACACAGGTTTCACTAGTGTCGTGAACTAGCGCAAGGAGGCCGAATTTTTAAAATTCATTTTCATTAGAGTATGAAAATGATCTGACAGTTATTCCGTGCTGAGTAAAAGAAATAATCAAAATTGAAAAGTAATATTTATCAAGAAAAAGTGTTTCAGATGGTGTTTTCATCACCCAGTGAAAAAACTCATTTCATGTAAAAACGGGTTTTTCTTTTAAAAAAATACTATATCATGCTAGTTCCAAAAAATTATAAGCTTTAATGCATTTTAGTTAATGTATATATAGCGAAGCATTGTGTCTAATAATACGCAAAGAATATGAATAAAAATAATTAGAATTGAAATACGAATGCTAACCTAACTTCGAGGTTACACTTTTTTAGACAGTAAATATTTCATGTATAAATTAATATTCGCGTATTGACCGGGCAAGACGCGAAATGCCCGGCCACCGCGTATTGACCGCAACATATATACTTTGAGTTTATTTTTACTTTAAAATAAAGTTTATTTAAGCTTATAATATACTGCCTAGGACGAACACCCTAGGTGTAAAAATGAGATACCAGGAGACTTTCGAGGTTGGAACTTCGAAAAACTGCCTTTCGAGATAAACGCTCTTAAGGCCATGTGACGAGTGGGTCACGTGACCGGATTCCTAACTTACCAACACTTTTTTTTATGTTAACTTATGTTCACACGAATAGCCACAACGAGTTGAAAAATTGGGATACTAAATGAGAAGCACTAATAAATGCGGCTCCGGTCCCAAAATTTTATAATTATGAAAAAAGTTTTTTTCGTAAATAATTTTTGTGGTGCTTATCTCATAATAATTAAAATTTAGGACCAGAGCCGCGTTTCTTAGTGCTTCTTATTTATTATCCCAAATTTTCAATTCGATGTGGCTATTCGTGTGAACATAAGTTTACAAATAAAAAAAAGTGTCGGTAAGGTAGGAATCCGGTCCCGTGAACCACTCGTCACATGGCCTTAAAGCTAGTTCTATAAGCGCACGGATTGTTTTTTTCTTTGAAATTGAAATTTACCAACTTTCGGTTACTTCTGGGACATAAATATAATTCCACCAGATGAAGAACAAATTGAAGAAAGACCTTCCATGAAAAATTTACAATTTTGACAATGACTCACAAAAACACGCATAACTCCTCAAATAAATGCAACAATGTGCTCCCATTTTATTTGCACGTACAAATATATTTCAAAAATTGTGTGTTTTTTTTTTGGCTGAGAAAAACCGTTTCAGAACAAAACGTGATTTTTCAATGAAACTGATGAAAATTCCATCTTAAACACTCTGTTTTTAATAAATATTAATTTTTATTATTCAATAATCGTTTTAAACACCACAAAAAATCGTAAAATTGCTTTTATGAACAAATGAAAATGTATCTTAAAAATTCAACCTCCTTCCGTTCGTTCACACTGTGACAGCATTAAAATTGTAGATGGCGTCCGCAGTTCTGCGTTTTCCAATTAGGTATTTTCACGTCATCACCAGCAAACTTCACTTCGGTGAGTGCTGAGGGGAAAACAATGTACCAAATGCATGGGTCCATGAGATGAACTTTATTTTCGTGATATCTTCCTTATACGTGATAATTATTATCATGTTACTACTTTATTTAATAGTTCATTAAAACTAAAAAAAATGTCCAAATTCACTTATATAGAAAAAGTTAGTTTTTGCAAAGATATTAGTAAAACAGGGCAAAAATGGATCAAATCACATAAATTTCGTCCACTGTTTTCCCCTTAGCACTCAAAGAATTGAAGTAAGCTGGTGGTTGAAGTTAAAATACACCAAACTCTCAGTTTCAGTCCCACCGGTTTCCGCCTTCCTAGAACTGCTGTGTCAGGCAAGAGAACGGTTGCAACGTTTGTCGCAACGTCTCTCGCCAACGTTTCTTTACGTTTGGATTCCCCCGATTTGGGACAGAAGAAAACCCCTGACACTGGACTAAAACCGAGAGTTTGGTGTACCTAATAGAATCAATAGAAGAAAGAGTTCAATTTTTCAAATTCTGAAAAGACAATCAATACCATTGGGGCGAAAGCGATTCTATTAAATTAAACTTTACACTGCACTGCAACACTCTACATAGCCAGTTCTACACGCGGTATCTCTGCATAAAATCAGTATTAAAGAAATTAAATATATTAAATTTAAACTCAAGACGGATAAACCTTACATTTTGAAATTATACGCAAAGTTATAAATTAAATTTGGTGAATTTCAATACATCTTTCGCAGTAAAATTCTGCACCAGAATACTCTGCAAAAGTAAAATTAATTATTATTTTTCAATATTTTAATTTTAAAAGAAAAGTTTCAAGAATAAAAAAAAAAAAAAAAAAATCATTAAATTAGCTAATACTAAATTTGTAAGTCATTGCAATACTGAAAACAGGTTCCAAAAGGTCTCCAGTCTTTTTAATTTACAATTTCACGAAATTCTGGAGATATACAAAATTTGGCATCAAAATTGTGAGAAAAAAAAATAATGGTAAGAAATTAATATTTTCCACTTCATATCGCTGTAATTTTAAAGTAGCTATTTGCTCAAAGGCTGAATAAGACAACTACAATTTAATTATACCGAATTTCGTAATGAGGAAATCTGCACATGCATGAATCATGAAAAACGGGACAGTTTAAACAGCAGTAAGTTATGCTACTAAAACTAGTTTCACTGCGTTTTAGAACTGACGGCGATTAATATACATAACCGTTAAAAAATTCACCACGATGAGTTCATATTGAGCCTAACTGAATATTACCATAGTTCGATGGGTCCTAAAAGAAACTACGCAACTCGCAGCGACGGATAGAAACTA